>JBAMBK010000093.1:0-271765 GCA_037043435.1 Drosophila suboccidentalis
TTTTATAACTAGAAATTAAAAAAGTATGTTCTTTAATCTTCTTATAGAGTATTCAAAGCTTTGATTAATGCTGATATTTCAATACATTGTTTTGTATAAAAATGATAAAAATAACTTTTTTTTACCATTTATTTCAGTCTTGTATTTCACATAAAAAAACTAATTTGCTAAGAAACAAAATGAATTTTTCAATAATAAATAGCAAATTCGAGTATATAGTAACATACATAAATTTATTGGTTATCAATTGAGAACCAAATAAATTGATTGATTTCATGATCAATTTGAACAATTTAATAGTGAAAGTGAGCACCAGTTTGTTCCCAGAAATGTTGAGAAATGTCTCCCAGTTAGAGTTGTTTTTGTTGTATTTTTGCAGAGAGTCTGCAAAAGAATTCGCAGATGAATTAAAAACAATTTAACCTTTCACAGTCCCAGTGCACAATGAACTGAACTCGGCTGTGAACTTCTTTCATTGAAAGCGCAACAGATAATATATTATACATATGATGCTACCAGTCTACACATAAATCATCACATATATACACACTTGTATGCATGTGCAGATGCATATAAAATATTCGTATATATGTATGTATTTACACAATACATATGTACGCGTCGTAATCAGTTTAGATTGTTTTGACTGCGGGAATGGGGGATTTGAAAGCGGCGCTATTCTTATCAACAGGCATAGACGGGATACATATGTATGTAAGTGTGTATGTATGTATAGTATGTTTGCCATATGTAATACTCGTACTCGTATAAACATATACTAGACCTTAGGCTGACTAATTATTCGCTTTACGATAAACTCAGCGCAGACAGCTGATTTGTCTCGTATGTATTTGTGTGGATTTAAAAGATTCAAGATTAAAGATTACAGCGTTATGGGATTTCCCAGACACTTATCAATTCCCTCATCTCATCTTCTCTTTCGCAATTCGCAGCTTGTCATTGACGATGTAACGCTGAACAATTCGGGCGAGAAGTTTCTGCAGAACAAGGAAATGTATCCGCCATACAAGCCCTTTAAGATTGTCCTCACCAAGGAGGGCACCATATCCCATGTGGTGTTCAAGGAGGGTGATCCCATCTGGTCGATGAATTTCAAGCGTGCCATTGCCAGCACCCTGCAATTCCAGATGAAGTCCAGCGGCGCCTTTGTGGTGGATGAGGTGAGTGATCCTCGCCAGAATCTAGCAGTAATCAAATGATCTTCATTGTTGTAGCGAATTTCAAATGTTTCAGACGGGCATCCACGGCAAATGCCAGACAGAGTACTTTGTGTCCAACAAAACCAATTACATATCCATCCGTAAGACTCCCGAGCTGATGACCTGTGTTCCCTACTCGGAGGCGGTGCATGTCACCCGCAGCAATGTGCCACCGAACACTTGTGAATTCGATCATCAGAAGAGCGTCATCATTGGCAACGAGGCCATCTACGGCATATTGCCGCACAACGAGACGGGCTACTTCCTGAGCATGGCCCATGCCAAGGGAACCACGCTGATCCACACCTTCGAGTCAACGGGAGAAGCTCAATACATTAATTCCGAGTAAGTTGAAAAACTCTCTTGATTAATCAGATATTAATCAGTCTCTCTATTTCATTTTCAGACTCTTACTAAACTTTCAAAATGAAACCCCCATCGATAATCCCATTGATATTGAAACATCGATGGCGGCAGAGATTTCGAAATTACAACTACAACCATTGGAAATAAACGATCCCACCGGCGGACGTAATCCCCAGCAGCAGGAGACACTCATCTCAGCTGCGGGTGGACTCCTGGATAATCTGGCCGAGGCACTGGAGAGCACAGACTTCAAGTTCAGCGAGCCCTACGACTCGACGTTGTCGGATGTGATAAAGCTGCTCAGTGAAATGGATTTTGAGTCGTTGAAGAAGCTGTATACGGAAGTGGACATTGGTACATCGTATCGACAGGAGACAATAAGGAACATCTTCCACGAGATCATACCTCGCATTGGCACCAAGGCCTCAGTATTTCTAACCCGCCATCTGGTCGTGGAGAAGTCAATCAAGTCACCCATTGCCGTCCAACTGCTCATCCCCATGCCCTTTCACATATTCGAGCTGTCTGCGGAGCTGGTCAAGGGATGCGAGGACTTCATGAGCATTGGACCCGATCGTCCCGATGTGAGGCAAGCGGCAATTCTAAGTTTCGCCACACTCGTCTACAATGTGTACGTGGCACGTGGCATTGACAAGGATCAGTTTGAGGAATACGTTCAAAAGTACTTCAATCTCTATTTGAGTAAGTTTTCAGGCAATCGATCTATAACATAAGGCTGTAACCCATTTCTCCCTTCCAGATGATCGTGACTATGAGCAGAAGATGTTATTCCTGCAGGGACTGAGTAACTTGCAGCTGGGCAATGTGGCCAGCTATCTGGAACCGATCGTGCTGGATGCCGGCAATGAAGACCTCAGGTTTATGGCTGCCTGGACAACCCTCGCCTTGGCCGATAAGCGTGCCGAGCGCATCTACGAGATCTATTGGCCCATCTTTGAGTCACGTAATGCCAGCCTGGAGCTGCGTGTCGCCGCTGTCACCTTGCTGCTGATCTCGAATCCAACGGCCGCTCGACTGATCAGCATTCATCGCATCATACAGAGTGAAACTGATCCGCATCTGATCAACTATTATCGCACCACCGTCACTAGCATATCGGAGACAACTTATCCCTGCTATCAGCATCTGTAAGTTTACTTTCTGATAGGTGATCGGTGATCAGTGATCTATGATGTGTTATACATGATATATGATCTATGAACTGTGATCTATGAATCTAGACGATCTGCGATCTATGGGACATATGATCTCTGATCTATGATCTGTAATCTATAATCTGTGATCAATGATCTGTAATCTATAATTTGCAATCAGTGATATGTTGTCTGTAATCATCAGTCTGTAATCTATGATCATGATTTATGATCTGTGATCATGATATATGATCTGTAATCATAATCTTTGTTCTATGATTCTATACGATCTGTGATGTATGTGACATATGATATCTGATCTATGATCTGTAATCCACAATATGTTGTCTGTGATCTGTTATCATGATCTATGATCTGTATTAAGCTATCTATGATCTCTGATCTTTGATCTAATTATAAGCTGAGATTGCTATGATCGTTGATCTATGATCTGTCTAATTTGATGCTATCTAACTTAATTTCTCCACAGTCGTCGTCTACTCTCCTATATGCACCGTCATTTGCCCCAAAAACCAGAGCCACGTTATTGGGTGACCGGCAATTATATATTCGATTATCGTGACTCCAAATTCGGAATTGGGGCCATGCTGCAAACCTTCCTAGTCGGCGATCCCAAGTCGGACATGCCAGTGGTGGCATATTTTAAGTTTGACACCGAAGCACTGGGTAAATTCACGGGTCAGTTGGCGGTGGGTAACGCAATGATCTCGATTATGTTCCCAACCTAATCTCTTCTCTCTCTTCTTAGCTCTATATCAAGGCGAGGGGTCTACCCGACGCCATCTGGCAGACAGTGCAGCCCAAGTCGAATAGCAGCGATCCGTTCACCTTCAGGAGCATCAAGACATTGCTGGCCATGCTCAAGGCTCCCATTGTTACATCAAAGAATCTACACATTGAGTTCATCCTGCAAATGGAGGGAAAAACTGTGCTCTCCTATTATCTGAATCAGCGCATGTTCCAACAACTGACCTATGACAACAGTGAGTGTGTTAAGTTGGGATCTAAAATGTAACCAAAACCGAAGCTGTTTACCGGTATTAACCGATTGAAATTGGTAACCGTAACTGCAACCGTAACCGAAAAAGAACTTTTTATTATACCTAAACAAAAAAACCGAAATTATTCAAACCGAAATAACCGTTTAGTAACCGATTCATGCATAATGGTTAGATTTGGTTCAACCAATCATTAAATGAAATTTGTTAATGTGTAATCGTCGTTTTTAAAACTTATTTTGGATTTTCATATTTAATTTGAATATTAATCCCTTTAAAAAAAATGTTTTGTCAACTAATATTATACCGGTATTTCGAAACCGAAACAGGCAAGTAACCGTTAACCGGTACGAAACCGATATCCTAAAATATTCCGATAACTTACCGAAACCGTAACTGTTACCGATATGCGTTGCGATTTAATACCTTGGTGTTAAGTAAACGACTTGGAATCATTTAAGACTTTCTCCCGCTGTCTCCGTCTCCTAGTCTTGGATCGCCTGCAATTGCTGATCCGCACGGACAGTCACATCAACATGCAGACAGTGCGTTGGCCTTTCATGAACAAGTACTCGGTGCCCACGGTGCTGGGCACCTCCTCGGACGTGCTGCTGCAGACAACGGTTCTCACCTCGTTGCGTGGCAATATCACGGAGCATCGGACGCCACCGGGATCGAAGCATACGCTGGAGATCGATGCTCGATATTCGTCGTACGCTTCGGTGCGCAGTCGCAGCTACAATCCCTTCCTCAATCTGGACCACGAGATCAACCGGGAGCAGGGCTTCCTCATCTACATCCCGTTCAGCAGTGAGCTAACCTTCAATGAGAGCGGCCGGTGTGGCCGCTACACCTTCACTCGGCCCCAGAACCTGACCAGTGGACTGTCCTTCAAGTCCCGAGCTGTAACTAGCACTCGAGGACTCGTAACCAAGACAGCCGCGGCGCCGTTCGAGGAGATCATGTATCCGGAGCGGGGCATCGAAGTGGTAAGCAGCTGAGCTCTAAAATGCATCCAGTGGTGATACTTCAATTCAAAAACTCCCGTAGTTCCAGCCGTTTAGCTATGCCCTCCCAGACTTGGGTGTCAAACTGAAGGTCAATATGAATGTCAACGAGCTGATCAAGTTCCGGGGCATGCTGCTCAAGTCCGAGTTCATAGAGAAGTAGATCGATGATGATCAATATGACCAACTTACTCATTTATCCATATCTCCGTTCACTCATCTTTGCAGTGGTTTCTCTCGCAACATGGTCGTTAGTCTAATGATGTACATCTTTGGCTTCACACAACTCAGCTCCATCCATTTGGGCCACGATCGGAACTTCACCTTGCTGATGTACAATGAGAACGCAACGCGGGTGAGACACTTTCTTCAGTCATCCGAGGATCATCCGTTTAATGATCTTTCCCCTCCAGATTGATGGCAACATCTGCGTCGAAGATGTCCTCAAGACTTCGGAGCTGAAGGGCAAGAAAATTGGTTTCACTTTGGAGCATGCGGATGAGACACAGAATGTGGAGTCCCTGCACAAATGGAATGTCATTCTGGATATCCAGACCTCAACCAAGTCCAGTTGGTTCAAGGTGACCGGCAAGGTGCAACGCAACTCAAAGGACGACGAAGAGGACTGGAAGGTGAGTGTTAACCGCACCTGGAGATTACCAAATCTATATTAGTCATGTTTTGAAATTTAAAAACAAGCGGAAAAGGCTGTAGTCGAGCTCCCGACTATAGGATACCCGTTACTTATTTAAGTGCATTTAAAAAAAAATTGTATTGCATACTCTTAGGCGCTTACATTGCTTAAAATCTTAAATCAGCCATTACCACCTTTCTATTTGTCCGATCTTGTGGCAATTTTGTAGGGTGATAGCTAATAAAAGTAGTTATTAACTAGTTAATAACAGTTAAGGACACTACAGATTGTACTGCTCCCGACTGAATATTTCGATGGTGTAAACTATCGAAGAGATCTCAAAATTTATTTAATCGAATATTTGTGTAAATTTAAACTTAATCGGTTAGACTTGTCCAGATCCACGTTCAGCAAACTTTCGCACATTCAGTTTCCATTCCCATTCACACTGGCATTTGCTTATTGCTTTTGGGCTGGAATCCATCCGAGATTCTAACCCTCCTGACCAGCTATCTCGAGCTCCTCCTCGGCATTGATTAGGGCCACAATGCCGTCCTGCAAGGACTTGACCAACTCGAATTCGGTGAAGCCCAGACGGCGTTTGTTCGAGATGTCCATGACGCCATCCTCAATGGCCGTGTGCTCGCCTCCAGTGCCTCGGATCTGCAGAGATAGCTCCTCTGCCATGGCCTTCAGTCGCTCCTCGTCCTTGCTGAGCAGGGGCAGGCGTATGTGGACCGAGGCACGAAGGGTGGTGCCCAAATTGCTGGGACAGGCACTCATGTTGCCATAGCTCTGATGGCGGGCAAAGGTCAGATTCTTCTCCAGCTCGGAGATGCCATTGACCAGACGCTGATAGACATCACCCAAGTCACCGCATTGAGCCATCGATATGACTCGCAGGTGATCCTCCTCATTGACCCAGATCAAAAATGTCTCGGCTGGATTGTGATAGACACCACGACCGGTTGGCCAGAAACGGAAGCATCCAGCTGTCTGGAGAAAACGATCTCCGCGCTGGAAGAGTATGTGACGCTTGACCATCTCCTGTTGGGTTTCCGTATCAATGTCGCCCAGTGTCAGATAGGTGCCAATCAGCTCCCCATCCATTGTCTCTGTGGCGGCACGCACCCGATCCTCCACCTCGATCAGCTGCTTCTCCGTCAGCTTGGGGAAGAAGGGGAAACCTTCGATGTTGCGGGCAATGCGAATCCGTGCGGAGAGTATATACTTGCGTTCCGCATCCAGATTCTCAATTTCATCCACATTGCCCCAGTCGACATCCTTTTGGAGTACATCGCTTTCGTTCTCCTCCTGACCATGGTACTCCTTGATAATCGGATCGAATAGTTTGCTAAACACATCGTAGCTCTCGGGATCGGCGGCATAGATGCCCACGTGGGAGTCGTGATGCTCGAAACCCGAAACGGCACAATCATACAGATACGCTTCCACAGGTGCCGAGGTCGTGACCAGCATGTATTCCTCCAGCAGCTCTGGTGTGAGGTATTTACGCAACAGAGAACTGACATTCTCCTCGTCATCAATGAGGGATTTGTAGCCAGCCATAGTGAGTTCCTGGTACTCCTCAGGTGACTTCTTGCTGCAACAAAGAAATTGGAATTTAAAAGATTGGGAACTTAAAGAGAGTAGCGACTTACATTTGTCCACGTAGACGCTCCAGTTCCTGCTCCAAACGGGCTATGGTCGTCTTGGCCTCATCCAGATCGTTCTTCATCACATCATACTGGGCATCATCGGGGCAACTTTCACACATGAATTTACGCACAAATCGTATGGCATCTTCGGGCTTATTCTGTTCCTCGTAGAGCTTAATCAGAGCCTTGCTGAGTGCATCAATGACGCCGGCACGTTCCAGGTACTTGCGATATTGCACACGCTTGGATTCAATCTAAATCAAAAATTTACATATATAATATAAAGCTGATCTTTCTTTGGTTTCACTCAACTTACCGAAGTCATGTTTTCAATTGAAAATAACCAAAATTTAATTGAATAACAGAAATAACTAAAGCTAAATGCTCAGATAGATAGATAGAGAGTCCAAAGTGACGACACGGTTGACACACTAGTGCTATCAGATTTTTCACACACTTGCTTAAAAAATTATGAATTTTCTACTGAATTTCCAATGGGAGAAATGCGTCTGAAACGAATCGTAGCTGACTGCCTTCTAATCCTGTAGCATGACCCAAAACATATTGATCAAACTGACTGACGACGACGTGAAGCACCAAGCCATCTCAGTTACCCCAAACACGAAGCGAAACAACAGCAAAATGTGAATGTAAATGCGAATGTGGGACAACAAATTGTGGCAGACACAACTGAGTGGTTAGGTGTGCGGATGAGTGAGTGGTCTCCTCTTTTTCCTCCTCCACACTATGCCTGGCTCTTGTGCTATAAAGTCGACAGTGTAACAGACTCGACGACAGACAACCAGGACATGTGGAGGCTAATCGTTGCCACAGTTGTTGTGGTTGTGTTGTCCCTCTGCCTGACGTTTCGTCATGGTAATGCGAGTCACCCTCGCAACATCAAACCACCAACAACAGAGCAAACAATGTACATACGCGTACAACAACGATATTCTAAATAATAACACTCAAATTACAATTAACAATCATGCAAATCAAAATGTCTTCTTCACTATCTATCGCAAATACTCGTAGTTGTTGCTGAAAGTATACATTTTTACTATTTTTCAAACATTTCTTTATACTTTATTTAATTTTCTAATTTTTTAAAAAGTTTATCCAATTATTTAAAGTATTTTAAGCTGATTGCGTAATTCATATTCTTATAATTGCTTGAGGTCTAGCTATATTCTTATCATCTTTATTCACTACAAGGTTTATTAAATTTTTTAAAAAATTGTTTCTGCTTTTTCCCCTATTTAAACAAGTACTAATCTTAAAAACTTACTTTGATATTAGAAAAACTGTTCAAAGCAGAAAAATCTACATAAGTTTTTAACTGGAAAAGGAGGGCAATAAGTACTAGAAACTATTTAAAAATTGATTTCTATTTGAATAATATTTCTCAAAGACTCTACTATATAACTAAAACTTTTTAGTTTTCGAATTTTATACGGCTTAAATTTAATTAAATAGAATATCACACATTTTTTAAATGATTGGTCAAATATTGAATAACCGATAATTTGAAATAGTAAACACTTAAATCAAGCCAAATTTTCAATTATTAGAGTAAACGGAAACTTTAAAATTTCGAAGAAAAGCAAAGATCTTGAAAAACAGACAAAAATGTCAGCCATAATAAAGTGGGCAATCCAACATTACTCCACCATATGCACACTGGAGTTCATTTAATCAAGAAATCGAATTCACTTTTTTTTTCACAAGTGTTTCTAGTCATGTGCCTCGTACTGTACGATATGTCTCAAAGTAGGAACAGGGTGCAGGATGGCTAATGAGAGCCCTTGACGCGTGTGACAGAGGCAACCACTTGAATTCGTTGTTGACTTCTTCGCTCACTTGCTCTCTCTCTCACTCGCTCTCTTTCTCTGTTGCAGGCTTGCTCCAAGTTGACCTATGAACCGCTTGTCTTCACCAAACGCCCGCACACACTCAACGGCTACGTGGTCTTTGGCCTGGCCGCCGAGGACGGCGAATGCCCGGAGAGTGAATCCAAAGTGCAGTTCGC
Source organism: Drosophila suboccidentalis (assembly GCA_037043435.1). Classification (NCBI taxonomy): domain Eukaryota; kingdom Metazoa; phylum Arthropoda; class Insecta; order Diptera; family Drosophilidae; genus Drosophila; species Drosophila suboccidentalis. The sequence goes on from JBAMBK010000093.1 coordinate 9,088, forward strand.
GGCACGCGCAGGCGTAAGTACTTGCAAAAGGAATAAGAGCAAGTAATCATAATAAATTCCCATACATATTGCAGCCCTCGGAGCATGCCCGAGCATTCCTGCGATCGGACAAGATCTCGCTAACGGACACCGACTTCTGTCCCAAGGAGGTGCTCAAGTTCTCACCCATACCCACATCGAAGTACTGCAAGCGCAGTAATTTTGAGAATTTCACATCAATAGCGCAGTATGACATGGATCTAAAATTCAATAATGTACGTTAAGCTCCTCACAAATCCGAATCTGGTATTAATTCAAATCATTTAAGATGCCCGCCTGGTTTGAGTTGTGGTCGACGCGTCTGGATCATTTGGTTTCCGCGCTGTCTGCGAACAAGGTGGACAGCTTGCACATGAGTCAACAGATTAACATAACGATGCACACGCCGCACGATCACTTCTGGCTGACTGTGGAGGTGAATGGAGTCCATTGGCGCATCTATCACATACCATTCCTGTATAAGCTCGACTCCAAGTTTGATACATCGCACGAGTTGGCCTTTGATTCGGGCTTGAAGCGTTCCTGTTCGGTCATCAATGGCATGATCAATTCATTCGACGATTATCTCATTAATCTGGGCGAGATTGTCACCCAGCCGGATTGTCTGACTCTGCTTGTGGCTGATTGTTCGCCGGTTCCCCAAATGGCTGTGTTCTTAACGCCGTCGACCGATGCCGGCAGTCTGGACAGCAACTATGGACTACGTGTGCACATTGGCCAGAATTACTTCGATTTCCATTCACGCGCAGGCAACAGCAGTCAGGTGGATGAGTCACCTGTCCTTATCTATCTGAATCAGTCACCGACACCACATGATGTACGCCAGAAGCCATACCAATGGCCAGTTGATGACAGTGATTATGTATTCCGGTGAGTTTATTTTCTTTACACAGCTTTTCATTTCTATAATCCTCTTTTCCTGCTCCAGCGTTGAACTTAACGAGCAAAACCTGCTGATCATCGAGTGCACCAAACTAAGTGCCACCATTCAGTTTGACATGTACAACATCCTGAATTTCGAGATCTTTGGCGTCTACAAGCATCAAATGTGCGGATTGTGTAGCAAACCTTTAAATCGTATGCAGAACTACACGCTCTGTGAGTTGGATACGAGACCAACCACGTCGACGACGCCAAAGCCAATGCCAACTCCTATCCCAATCCCAATGACGACGACGCGGAAGACAACTGTGGAGAACGTATCTGAAATAGTTGTAGTATAAGAATGATATTAATGTGTAACTAAACTAAAACAGAGCGCAGTAGCTAAAAGAACTCGAAAACTTAGTTAAAATATATGTAAAGTTCAGCGATCATTAATAATAACGAACACAATAAGTTAATTATACTCTTAACCAAGTTTTAAGACTTCACTGAAATCAAACTTTTATATTTGTAGCAAACTTATGGAATCCATGTAATTATACACTTTTAAACAAGATTTTACGAAATTATCGAAGCATTTGTTTATTTAAACCAAATAGTCTAAATAATAAAAATAAGGCAAATATTATTTCACATAAAGGCTTATTTAAAGTGCTTTTTGGCAGATCTAGCCATATATAATAATTATGAAACTACAGAAATCAATTTGAAAGATAATTATTAAATGTAAAGCTCTTCGTTGCGTGTCATTTCCTTTTTTCAATGAACATTTTTGGATAAAGTAATAATTCAAAACAAAATCTCAATCTCATCGTTTTGTCCTTTCAAATAAATTTTTTTTGCAAAAGGAATAATTATAAACTTAAGAAATCTCCTTCAAAATAGGAAATTAAATGTGAAGCTCGTCGTTCGTTCGGCTTCCAAGAGAAAATTAACTGAATTAATTGTAGGTATTTTATTGGTGCTTCCAGCCAATTTGCTTCTCACGATCGCGATGCAGCTGGGTAAGCAAATGCAAACGCAACTGGACGACGCTCTCCAGAGTCTGGTTGCACAATGTACAAGTCTTGGTTCTCATCGAGCCCTCACTGCAAGAAATTCAGCAATATATATAAAATACATATTTTAAGTCAGTGGATACTTACAAGTTGCGCCAGTCGTATAGATCCTTGCAATTTGCTTGTAAGGCTAACAAGCTGCTCATGTTTTCGTTCTCCAGATCGTAGGAGCAATGCATTGGAAATATGGCACGCTTGCCATATGGTTCTGAAGGAGGCTCCAAATCATCCATTTTCTCCCACACGTATTCCATATTCGACACGTGACGTTCAATAAAGCTACGATCCTTGCTGAGTAGTCTACAATGAATAGCAACTTGAGAATTAAGTTCAAGAATTGAGAGTTATATTATACGAACCTTGTGAGCAAAGAGCGCAGCTGATTAAAGAAAATTACTCGATTTTGAACACCAGCCGAGGGCATTTCATTCAGATCAAAGTTGAAGAGCATACTATCGATATTATAGCGCATTTGGTTTATCTAAATTCAATAAATAATAGATTAATTCATTCGTTCCTTTTAAAGCATTCATTCGAGTAAATACATACAATACGAATATCATCCTTGAGTATAGAGACATCCAAGTTGACGACCATGTCATGCTCTTCAAAATATGGCTCCATAGTTTCTGGATTGAAGCCCAGTCCGGCCAACAGGCAGACGTACTTGGTTTGCTCTTTATTGCATTTGATCTGCATGGTGGGGCAGAAGAGCATGGCCATTAGTGCACCAAAGCCGTGAATATTTGGCATCAACGTGGTACCTCGGGCAGTCAAACCCTCATCACCTCTCTCGGCCACCGAAGCTGCCACCACCATCTGATCGTGACGATCCTGTGGATCGGTGTCCAAAAGTACGGCATTAACCGATTCTCGATCAATTGACACCGACTTATACATGCCAATGCGTATCATTGAGTTCATGCTCGTCTCTAATGGACTAAATGGACCTTTGATGCATATATTTCTTTTGCATTTATTCAGAGGCGGTGGCTCCAAGTCCGCATCCATTGGCTGTTGAGCAAAGCGCAAGTAATGTTCATTAATGTGCCGCTGTTCTGTACAGGACACATGGCGCTTTGTCTCCTGTTTGCGTATGCGAAAATCATGATCCTTCCGCGACATATAATCCTCATCGGCACGTCTGGCCAATTGACGCTCCACCAGTTTGTCGTTAAGCAGGCCATCGCGCATTTGTATCAAGACAGCGGCCACGTTGTCAACCAATGAGTAAATCTCCAATTCGATAGAACCGCATTTGGACACAGAGCGTAGCATTTCGTTGGCCACCTCCGGCCAACGATTATAGACGCTTGTCACCGACGATGGCTGCACCAAAGCTAGCCGGCATTCAAACATTCGGGGCGGCAGTTGCTGAAACTCTTGTTTTAGCTCATCCGGCATTAAACGCAACTGATTCATGGATAACAATGCACTATCGCCATAATCAATGAAACGCACACGAAACTTTGGATTCCGATTTGTCTGAGTCTCCACACTAACCACCATGGCACGCTGAAAGATGTGTTCACGTTGCCCCAGCAGGAGCAGACCTTTGGTAATGGCGCTCGCATTCTTCACGACACAGTTTAGATACTGTGGGTCATTGAATATCTCCGTCATACTTCTAATGCGCTCAGTCATCGCACATGGCTGGAAGTAAAATCTGCCGCAGTTCACAATCTAAGAAAACAAGAAAAATACATCATTGTAAGTGAATTTGAGTTATCGCCAGAGACACCGATTTAAACCAAATTTAGTCAATAAGTTTGGATATTAAAAATTGCCATGAACACTCACATGTGAAATGTTGCCTGTCAGAGTCTTATCAAAGACAGAGGGCAAGGTTAGCAGCTCTACATTCCATTCCTTTGATGGTGGCACCCAGTTACAATGATTCACCACGCCAATCTTGCGTTGCTGCACATAATTAAGGGCCAACTCTTGTCTGCAAGTCAAGAAGATATTACTAAATCCATTCAATTAAATGTTGATCAACTCACTCCATGACGCACAGTCGACGTTTGGGATTTAGATGACGCATACGAACGGCTTTGTAGACCTCGGTCAAAACACGTCCTGGTACTTGTACAGCATTCGCTGATTCATTCTCATCATCGTCCTGTTTGAAAGTTACAAATATCTTTTCAGAGCCATGCTGAAAAGTAACATCCATTTTCTCCGGCTTAATTTTGGCCTCTGAAAACAGTTCCTTGATGCTACGCGTGTAAAGTTCGCCCAAGCAGCGCTGATCAAAGTTGGTAAAGAAGACTGTGCGGCAAGGATCTTTGCCACTAATGATGTGGTACATGTCGCGATCATTATCCTCATTCATTTTGTTGGTGCGCATAAAATAATTGGGATAGAATGCACCGGCAATGATCACCTTCAATACTATAGACTTTTCGCGATCACTCCACGGCTGGCAGGCTTCAAAGGGCATGCGCTGCAGATTAAGATTTATGCAGCGATCGCGCAGTTCCTGCACCATTAAATGCATCTCCTTGAGCGAACGCAAGCTAACATTAAATCGACGGGCCCATTGCTGCGCCGATTCTTCGAGCATTCGATCCTGACACATGTTCAGATAGATCTACAAACAGACAAGGGAATTTATAAAGTAAGCCCAATTAAATAGCTTTAAAATAATTCTGCTTACTCTATACACGCGATAAATGGCAATCAAGTCTGAGCCTGAGCCATCGGCAAAAATGTAATGCATCCAAAACCCATCATTAAATTGCTTCCCGGTAAGAAACAAGCCACGTACAGTCATGCCAGCAGCTACAAAGGGTACAATAATAGTAATTATGTTTTTTGGCCAATTTTGTATTGTTTTGTGTCACTTACCAATGATTATGGTCTCGTCCAGGCAATTAAAGATATAGCCAAGTATGATAAGACGACTTAGATGCACATCAAGCGGAAGCTTTGACATAATTGTACCCCAAAAGGTAAGATCACCGTCGAGCTCCTCGTAAACGCCATCCACTGTGGTGAAAAGTGCTCCAACCTCCTTTAGCAACAGCACCGTGTTCTGTATATCCGATAGATTGGGTGGCGACATTGCCAAAGCCAAAATTTGAGTTGGACTACCCATATCCAGCTCCTTGGCTTTAAGTACGGAATTTTGAAGGGGAGAACGAAGCATTTCGGGCACGCCAAACTCTTTCATTTCGTTCACATAAAAGTCTTTGGTTACCATGCGATAAACTCGTCCACTTCGTAGGCGTCCAACGCGTCCAGCACGTTGGCGGCAATTCACTTTAGAGGCCCATTCCAAGCGGAGGCTGCTGAAATTGGTGGCTGTATCGGTGTGAAGAACTTTGGTTAGGCAAAAGTCAATCACATAGGATACATCTGGCACGGTTATAGAGCTCTCGGAAATATTTGTAGTCAGTATGACCTTGCGATGACCAGGGGGTGGTGGTTGAAAAACTTCTGCCTGCGAATCGGGTGACATCAAGGAGTGGCAGCGCACAACGGTCATTTCCATGTCGGGACTGTAAGTGATCTTAATTAATAACATGCTCAAAAAGGATACAATCGGACTGTTGACTTACTTATTGTCTATGACTCGGTCAATCTGCTCTGCCATAGTATCAATCTCATTAACACCAGGAAGAAATATAAGCACCGCTCCGACGCGCTTTGCCTCCTCATAGGATTGCTTGGATGTGTTGGCCGCATTGCGCTCCATATTATCAATGACCACGAGAATTTTAATGGCATCATCATAGCCGACCGGTGCTATGCCGGGCTCTTTCTGTGGCGGCTCATCCGTCCAATGAATATTCTTTAGTTGATCGCGATAGTATTTTACTAGCGGATACTTTCGGCCATGGCTGGCAGTGACCACGGGCGGAAGCCATGTACTGGTAGCAAAATATTTGGAAAACTCGCGAGTATCGATTGTAGCGGACATCAGAATGACTTTAACGTGGCGTGAATTAAGCGCCAAAAGACGGCGTACAACAATTAGCAAAAAATCCATGTCCTGATCTCGTTCATGCACCTCATCCAGAATAATGTGAGTGTAGTGGGTGAGTGTCCTTTGACGTATGAGAGTGTTCAATAATACACCTGTGGTGCAATACAATAGACGCGTGTCGTCTCTTTGGGCCGACCGATGCAGGCCAACCTGGTAGTTGCAAACAGTTCCCGGATGCCATTGCCGTTCTTGGCAAACCCGCTTACAAATTGAGATGGCAGCAATACGACGGGGCTGTGTTACAACTATATTACAAAATTCGCGCCGTTTGAAGGCTTCGTCCAAAATATATTGCGGCACCTGGCGGCAAAAAAGTGCAGCATTAATCGATGACGTTAAATTATTTCGATAGACATAAAATGCTAAATCGATAGATATATCAAAATGACAGCCCTGCGCTGTTTTTTTTTTAATTTTAAATAAATTTAAATAATTCAATAAAAGTATTATTTGAAATACTAAAAATTAAGTTAATTTTAAAGAAGAGTTTGGTGCACGTTACCCTTTGCGTGGTGAAGAAATTTTGAGCAAAAATTAAAAATATTTACAAAAATATGACAAAAATTCCTTTGAAGCTTTCAAAATTCTAGCTTCAAAATTAAGCAAATTTAAATATTAATCATTTTTTAAAAACGATTTAAATGTGGAATTGAGTTTTCCTAGATTGCCATTTTTATTTTATTTTTTTTTGCGCCAAGCTTGGTCAAGGTTGCCACACGATGCAATGCATTAGAGGTGGGTGTTGTTGTTTGTTGTGGTTGTCCCCGGTGTTTCGATGTTTGCTGAACACACAAAATATTTCGACACGGCTTTAAATATTTATATTGGACATATTTCTCATATTTTAAAATTCTTGCTCTACAATATTTTAGAGTGTCGCAATTTTATCAGGATTGTTTATTTTTTGTTGTATATAAAAACATTCGATAGTTGCCTACCAAACACCGATGGCTACGATGTTTTGCAAGCATAGAGGTTTCTCCACCTCTAGGCAAAGTGCCAAATTTAAAGCTAAAAAAATATCAACAAAAAAAAAACTCAAAGCGGTTGCATGGAGCCAATTGTGTACGAAGACTGCTGGCAGTTGATTAAGCGTTTTGAACGCGCTGCTAAAGAATCGGAGAATGCTAGTTTCGAGCTGTTCTCCCAATGCTGGCTTGAAATGCAGATGCAACACATATACTCAGCGCAAACTAACCACATCGAGGTGATAGAGACCACGATGGCTGCACTGCACGTAGGTAAAAGAATTGCCTGTGGCCGCAAAAACAACGGCGAACCGTTTGAGGCTAAGCGGGCTCAACGCATTGCTGGCGTCTATCTGCTTTATGCCATCTATAACAAGCAGCCTACGAAGCACTTTGTTAAGATTGAGGTTTCACCACGTACTTGGGATACACTTTCAAGCTATGTGGAGGAGATGCGCCTTCAGACCGGCGAACGACGTGACACGCAGCAAGTCAGTTACATCTTTTGGAAGCTCGTGCAAGAGAATGCTTTTCTCTACACGGCACTGGACTATTGCCAGGCATTGGATGCACTGGCCGCCTATGATAGCTTGGAAAGCATTGCGGAAAGGCAGAAGATCTATTCTGCTTCGCTATTAAAACAGCAATTGAGACCAAGCGAGGTCAATCTCAGCGAGGATCTGCAAGGACTTTCGGATCTGGCCTCTATTTGCAAGCCACTTTGCCAGCTACAGGAGGCATACAACAAACAAATGGAACGCCACCGTTCATCATTTCCTGCCACTCATATCTTCAGTCAGTTGCAGGATGTCTTCTCTGAAGTCAATGATATGGTGACAGGAAAGAAGAAGCCGACCAAGTCCAGTGGAGCAAATGATCAGCTGGAGGTGAGAAAGAACGTTCGTCACAAAGCAATGTTTGGAGAAGAAAAAGCAACGATGTCATCAGACGAATCGGATGAATCAGAGCAACCGTTGCCCAAACCTGTCTATCTACACGAGAAGCGCATGTCCTCGGCAACGGTGTTTGAAGCCAAATTACCAGACGATGTTATTAAAAATTTGCAATCTGAATAGTAAATAAATTGTCTATCCTTAAAATGTTAGCGTAATATTTCCGTTTTATCCAATTCTGAACTAGTTGGAATGCTTCTTAAACAGATGTTTAAGGAATACCAAAGAAAAACCTCAAAATAGGAACTGCCTTTTTACATATGTAGATTATAATAGTCGAATAAATAAAGAGAGAATGATAAACAATGCATACCTGAGTTGTTTTGCCGCAACCAGTTTCTCCTTTCAATATTACTACGGGGTTATCTCTGATGGCTGTCACAATCTCTTCGCGCTGTGTATATATTGGCAGATTCTTGTTGCGATTTAAATCGAATCTATATTTTTTATAGTACTCTTCATCTGAGCGCACGCGGGGCAGCTCTTCCATTTCAACTTCATCATCATCATCGCTTTCAATGTCGTCGAGTGTTTTGTTGCGCTTAGCACTGCTTTGTCTGTCGCCTTGTTGTTGAGAAACCTAAAGCAAAACGCAATTCGAATTACAACCAAACTCATACACACATAAATATGTACATGTATGTACTTACTTTGTTCATAAGCTGCTTCTCTTTTTCGACGATTTCATTCACATAATCTGCGCCGGCAAACTCGCGCTTAATCGGCTTGGAATCTTGCGGCTCTAAAGCGAGTATGTTTGGATCGCCACTTATGCATCCTTTAATAACAGGTCCACGTTTAAAATCTTTCGAAAAGTCAAAAAAGTCCATCAAATCGGATTCCATTTTGAGAAAAATGCAAAACTAGCACTTTTTTAAGAAGTTTGTCATTCGCCCGCCGGATGACTTTTAAAATCGCCTGCACGCTTGAACTGTTGAACGGTAAATGAAAAATTAGATCTACACTGAATATCGATATATTAATATAGTTTAGGGACGATATCACTTTTCATTAGCAGGTTTCCACCAACACTTCTCAACTCTATTTTGAGCTACTAATTCAAGCTGGCGCCTTTGATTGTTTTGAACATCAATTGATTTTTGTTCAGGAATTTATATTTTGCTTATGAACGATAATCGATGTGAATAGGCTACAACTGTTTCTCTTTAGTGGAAATGTGTTTTAAGTTTTTGATCAAAATAGACGACAAATGCCAATTAGATTCAATTAGATTATTAGAGATTAGATTAGAGAAAAAAGAGTGAATTGGTTTTTTATTTTGGGCTTAAGTAACCTTTCACATTGTTCGAAACTTAAAAGTATATGAAATTTAAACATTGTTAAATGTAAATAAAGAAGAAATTGAATCCAATCAAGAAAATTAAGAAATTTAAAATCATGACCAACTGCGAAATGATCGATTTAGTTCATGATTGACTGAATAAGTTCATTCGTTCATCTTAATGACCCGTTCACTTGAACTTTTTCAGAACGAAACGACACAACTCTACTACATAGCATAAAAATCAGTGAACGTGACAGTTCGATTTGGAGCTCTCATTTTTTTTTGACATTAAAAATAAGGAAGTAAATAAAATAATTCATTTTACTATTCAAAAGTAGAACTACATACAACACTTGGATCAAAATTGTTCAACTAAGGGAGCTGCCCGAAAGTAACATAAGAAAATGACACGTAAGTGGACCAGCCGAGAATTTATGTTGCCGTTCTATTGTTGTCCAGTTTGGCTTGCAAAAATGGCCATTCATCCGTTTTGAATAATGCCAAATGAATAATAAAGTAGACAACTTGCATGCATTTTGAGCAATTAACTTTGATTGCATTTGCACGTTGTCTATGCAAAATCGATTAAATATGCTAGCGACTGCTGCTTGTGTGAGTATATATATGTATGTACAGTTAGTTAATTAATTGTTTTGACAAATCATGAATTTCGCACATTTTACTTTGCAAATAAGGCGTATCTTGGTTTGCAATTTGTAATATTAATTTAATTTAGTTGATCAGAGTTCCAAGAACAAGTTACAAAAATAAAATTATGAAGAGCATTTGGTTTTAGTTTGTCAAAACATTAAGCTGACGAACTGTGTGTGGGTACACGCTTGACTTGTGTACTTCTAACCTCTATGTACATTGCCTATAGTAGGACTTGGCATGTGGAACTTCAGAGATTTCAATAATGAAGACATACATACATGTATAATACCCACATGAAATTGAGATAAAATATTTTTATGCACACTACAGGCGGCAATCAACGAGACCTGGCGCGCGCCAAGAACCAGAAGAAGCTGGCCGATCAGACCAAAGGCAAACGAACTGATTGCTTGACTGTGGAGCAACGTAAAGCCAGGTAAGTCGCAAGTGATTGCAAAAGCTGTACAACAATTTAAAATCTTTATTTGATATGCAGGGACGCTGAAGTTATGCGAGAGAAGCAAAAGAAAAAGGAAGAGGAGGCGGCTGCCGCTGCTGCTGCCAAGAGCAAATAACAAGATAAAACTAATACAGTTTCAGCCGGAACAGCGTTCAGTCGTGCAGTCGTGTTGTCGTCGTAGATCACAAAATCTTCATTAGGCATAAACAGTAACAAGAGAACAAACGCAAAGCAAGAGCAACAGTCCCCAGTACGAAAACATCGATCAGCGCTAGCAGTTTACCCCCAGGATAGTCCATGCCATTAAGTTGGTTAAATTGCGCAACAGTCGTGAATTAATAAGCTATTAAGCCGTGAAATAGCAATACCTACGTATCCCAAGGCAGAAACACACAGCAAAAGGCTCGATTTCTTTAATGCTCTGCATCAGTGCTGAACCATTGTCATAATTTTTCTCTATATACCTGACTAAATTATTTACTGTAAAATATATAAATTTTCAAATAAAACATAATATACAGCCAAAACAACCAAACGTTATATTGCTACATATTATGTATTATTTTTTTTTTATGAAAATGTATATATTGATAAGTATATAGATCAAAAATGATCATAAGTGTCGTGTCCGGTGGCCCAGAGAAATTATAGAATGTGCACACTGAATAAACCATTAGATTTTATTTCTGCCTAAATTTTAGCATACTTTGTTAACTTGTTGGACATACAAAAAATAATATCTCATACAGTTATTAATACCACATGACTTAAAGACTGTTAATTAGATTGATTAACTGATAGTGAAATTTGATAATGCTATTGAAAAGGCCTTGAAAACGTTGGGAAAGAATTGGCAAATCAATCGTAAAATATATATGAAGCTGCTAAAAATAAATTTAATATTACATAGCTTACAATTATTTTTTAATGTTTATTTATTTATTAAAACAAACAAATTTAAATTATTTTTTATTCTTTTCTGTTTAATACAGAAGTGACGATCTGCAATCTTTCGTGAGCTTTCTAACAGATTTGGCTTTTTGACCTTTACTGTAGCACAGATTAGCATACAATGGATCCTATGTAGGTCAGAATATTAGCAGTACAACTTGTAAAACAAAGTACTAGCGTGGGAGAGCTCGACTAGAAAGTAAGGTGCCATTTTCCAATTTAGTAAATTTATACAACTTCAAGCAGTTCGGTTATTAAAATACAGTATTTTTCCCGAGTTTATAGGCTCCACTATGAATAATATTTGGTTAACAAATTTTAATCAATTAAACTTAAAAGAAGGAATTATAACCGTTACCGAATCAACCGTTAACCGGTATCAACTAATCCAAATTGAAACCGTAACCGAAACAAAATTTTTTATTATATCTAAACTGATAGGCCGAAATTATTCAAACGAAATAACCGATTTGCAACCGAGTCATGCATAATGGTTAGTTTCGATTTATTCAATCGTTAAATTAAATTTTGTTGCTAATGTGTAATCGTCATTCTCAGTACTAATTTTAGATTTTTACATTTAATTTGAATAAATCCCATTTAATAGAAAAATCTTGAAAGTCAAAGAATTTTAGTTTATAGATCAACATAATCTTGTAAAATTCGATATTCGTTTCGGTTTGATACCCTGCCTAAAAGTTTCAAAATTATCTTGAAATATGTTTATTATTAATTGAAAATTTTTCAAAAATTTGCTAATATGTCAACATAATTTTATACAATTGGTGCTGAGAGTTCTTTTATCCGAAAAGAAAAATTTGAAAATACTTCCTTCTATTATACCCTTCATTCCCCATATATAGTACAGAATTAACCCTGATCAGTGAATGGCAAATTATTTTGATAAATAAGAAAGTAATAAACTAGACACAAACTCTTCCCAAAGCCAATGGAGCCCAACTGCCAATAAGTTGAATCTAGTATTTACCATTTGGACATGGGTGAAATGTCCAAAAAAAAAAGAAGTAGAAACAAGTAACCGGCAAGGAGGCCAGTAACCAAAAATGGGCGACAGCGAAGCGTGTTGGCATCATATCTATGGCGCGTATCTTATATGACTAGTCGCCATTCCATGGGATACGGATGCCAGTGCTGGGATTGAGATTGCATTCTCTGTAATGTCTAGAGTCTCAACTGAGTGGAGTCGCGTGCAAGACGATCAGTGTGGAGAAGAATTCCTGGAAATGTAACGACATCAACAGCGAGCAGTTGGCCAAGTAATGAGCGACATTTAATGATTTGCTTGGGCTTCTAGTGCAAAACGTTGTAACTGATATCGCAGAACCAACACAGACCCATTGTTAGTCAAGTTTGCTTGTTTGATAAGTCTTTGCCGTTAAAACAATAGTGGGGAGAAATAACAAAACAAAACACAATAAGAAGAACAGGTTTGTGGGATTTTCTAGCACCCAGAGCAGAGAAAGCTTCCCAACGAAAGCTTTGATAGCTAAAAACAACCTTTAAGTTTCAGAACGTTTTTTTGCCGCACTAAAAACTCAATCAACGTAGACGTAACTGACGCAGACGTCGACTTCGAAGTCAACGTCGCCGTCGCAGTCAACGTCGCCGTCGCAGTCAACGTCGCAGCAGCCCATCGTTGAGAGCGTTTGCCGTTTGCTGGCGATCGCCTTCTCTCTCTCTTTGCGACTCTCGCCAGCGACGCGCGCGATTTCAGTCGCAACGTGAAACTCGCCGCAAACACAACGGAATCTCGCGAAAATACCGTGCCAAAAGTCGCGTCAAAATTGAACTGACCAAGAAATTCTAAAAAAAAGAAAATAAATAAATATTTATTAATTATCATTAATTGTTAGCCAAATACGTTTTTGGTCATAATTAGAAAGTGTAAGTGAAATTGGCGAATTGCCGACGTTTTTGGCACTCATTAGATGCTGATCGCAATGCTAATGCAAATGCCAAGTGTCTGACATTATCAGCAGGCAATTGGCAAGCGAATGCAACTGAATTTGTAATTGCAGTCAGCGTCTGAATCTGAATGCGCCTGGGCATCAAGCGAGCGATCGATCGATCGATTGATCGCCAAATGCAAATCAAGTGATAAACGATCGCTACGAAATTGAAATAACAGGCGTGCAGCATTTAGTTGGCGGAGGAGCAGCTAACCGCGTCCCCCAGTGCTCAGTACTTTCCCCCTTTTCCCCTCGCCAACAATTTAAGTCTGAGGCGATCGTCTGCCGTTAACAGTCGCGAGTCGAAGTCACAGTCGAGTGTGTGCCTTTTTTTTTTATTATTATTTATACAAAATATATTCAATTTCATTTAGCTGTCGCTGTCGTCGTAGTCGTCGCCAGCAATTTCAATATTCAAATGATCATGATCACTTGACTTTGACTTCGTCGCATACACGAAACGATCGCGTTTCAAAGCTCTGCTTTTTCTGAGCGCCTGCAACAACAAACCGTCAAATTATTATTAATACGCTAAACAAAACGCAAGAAAAAAAAATATATATATATAACGACAGCTTCTGTTAGTTTTGACTCCCGTTTGGGGATCTGATCGGACGTGTATAGTGTTGACCCAATTTGTTGACGGCATTGATGAAAAATGACGAGCAAAACAAAACCGTTTGTTTGTTTTGATTTTTGATTTTGCAACTACGCTCTATATAGACATGCCTCTGCCCGAGTTTGTTTATATATCTATATTTATACAAGTACGAGTATTATGCATCATATGTATGTATGTATTTCCTTGCATTACCAGTTGAATTTATGATGTCAGCTTCATCTCCCACTGGCACAATGAGAACGTGTTGACATTGAAATTAAAGTCAACCTGCGTAAATTTATTTTTGGGCAAGCAAGTCGCCAGCCTCGAGATGTCCGAGAGAAGAAAGCACTTGGAATGAAACAAATCTGTATAACAATATTCCAAGTTTCTTAAACAAACCCAAGCAAGCCCAGGGCTCGTTGGCCTACGTGGGCGTATACGTAATATTTGCATACATTTTTATTTTTGGCAGAAAGAACAAGTTGGAGACAACGGGTTGAGCCACTTTTTAGGCATGCCAGTCAGCTATGCCCAATAAAAATCACATTCAAGCTGGAAATGAAGTGACAAGCTCTGAATAATGTTGCGATCATTTTTGTTTCAACACTATTTTATCAAACACCTGTTACATGTTCAACACTTGTACGCTGGGAGAAAGAACTAACCAATCTGATATTGTTGCTAAGAAGTCAGTATATATATCAGTATATAAATAATTTTGAATTTAAAAGTCAAAGATCGTGACGCTTAAATAGATTCCCCGCGAAGTTCAATGACGCACAATCATTAAAAAATTAACAAAATTAATTGAAACTCGAAAGCTGCAAGTAGTTTTGACAATTAAATACCCTTTATTAAATGTTGAGAAATTTGTAAGTTTAAAATGCAAAATTTCTTATTAATAAATTAATTCTTTTAGTCTAAATTTGCCTCGAATTTTAAATAATTAAGTTTTTCAAGAACACATTATTCAAAATTCAAAATGAACTCAAAAGAGGAATTTTATAATGATGCCATCGATCATAAGGATTGTTGCGCTAATTACGAATATACCCATTTCATATATTATGCGTACAGGGTATGCTTGTCGAAATGCCAAAAAGAAAGAGCAACAAAACGTGAAGGTTAAAATTTACAAGGCAATCAAGCAAGCATTAAGATAAAATAGCAGAATTCTAAATGGAAAACATACAGTAGACTATTTCTAGAAAAATGTTCTAATGCCATAAATGAGGCAGGCAACACACCTACATACGTTAATGTAGGCGCTGACTTTGGCACAGTGGCACACAAAAGTCGTGTAACGGAAGTAAAGTGCTCAGAATTATATTCAAAATTGTTAAATGTTTTTGCTGATATTTATTGCTTTGCTTGAGTGCTGATAAGACAGATTTTATAAAATAATTCCTTTTAATTACAAACATTTTTTTTAACGTTATTTTGTATTTTTTATTGATTGTAAACAAGTATTTTCATTTTTTTAACTGCTGATAATTCCATTTAATTACACATCTGGCCTGACCGTCTGAATGAACTGAGGCCGACTAAAATCATTTTATTTTTCATAAAATATATAGATTTCTAGATCCGAGAGCAAAAAGCTCGCAACCTTGTGGGCTATTTATAATTCGCTTTGTATTTGTGTTTTGCTTGTTTCAAAAATGAATCATTTTTACGGCAATTTTATAGTGTATGTTTTCTTCTCACTTTCGCTAAAAATCTTAAAGGATTATATACTAAAGTTAGTTGTTGAACGCGTTCAATGTCTGTTCATGACCATGGCGATGTTGACAACAGACTGAGACTATTTAGAATAGAGCAAAACAAAACATGCAATGTATCTTATAGATACAAGTGCGCCGCATGCTGAAAAATTGCCATTGCGAAAGCATTAATTGAATGGAAAGAAAAACGTCGGCTCGCTCTGCAGCTTCAAAGGCGGCAATTGAGTTCGAGTACTCGAATTGCAGCTGCAACAACTTTAATTGATTTATACCCGTGGCATTTGCCAGTCATGTGATTGAAAGCCGTGCCAAAAACAATACCAAAATGCGGAAAGGCCAACGAACAATACAGAGAGTTTATTATTGCTCAGAGACAAGTCTAAATTCGAGTTTAGCTTAAAAAAAAAACAACATCGCGTGCTTTAAACTTGTCAAATTTGGTAGAACGATTTTTGACCGGTTTGGCATCGAACAATACTTGAATTCTCCCACTAGCCAGAGATCAGAGATTGAGCAATTGAAAGCCACAACGAAACTCACTTCAATTGCAGACACAATACGCTTTTGTATCTTTTGTGTGTATCGCGTAAAAAGTAGCACAAAAAATGTCAAACTTAATTACGCGTCGATGCGCAAACAAATTATAAGAGCGGCCCAGGGGCCATCGAAAAGTTCGGCAATGTTCAAATCGACAACAACAAATTGTTGAAAATAATTGGCGCCCGCTTTGCTGGCGGCACACGATAAATGATTAAATGATAAATGGCAAGCACAAACAAGTATCTGCAAGATACAAAAGCTCGACACGCGCTCACTGCACACACAAATTGTGTTAGTTGTTAGCTGGATTCGAATAGGGGATTTTGATTAACCCATATCGACGCCTTCGCCATTGGCTTTTGTCTATTTGCCTTTGTTTTCCATGCCCGCTGAATTTAAAAATGAGTCCAATTCAAATGATTTATATTGAAAAAATTTGTATTTCATTACTATGACTGCAAGCGGGTTTTTTGTTTACAAATGTATCTTGAGGGGCTCTGATTATAATCTATTAATGTAGAAAATGCTTTTGTTGGGAAGTGATGTGATATGCAAATTTTTGTTTCACTTGATCTAAGTTATTGTTCGCTTTGAACTTGTATAAATAAATATGACTTTTTCCAATAATATAAAATGTTCTAAATATTGAGGTCGCTTCATAAATATTTATCTACTATTCAAATAAATAGACATTTTATTTCTTCGAATTTTATTAAAATTCAATAAAAACTTCTCTGCGTCTCTTTAATGATTTCGGTAGCTACATAATCCTTAAAGCCACAAACCTTTCCCTACTTATATAAACATCCAATTACTTATTCAAGACTCTTATCTGGAAACCTTTCACATTTTTCAAAATTCAACGGGGTTTTCTTAGTATCCCACACACAAACAAAAAAAAACATAAAAGGCAAGAGCGCACGTTGCAATGACAAACGTGGCAAGTTGCACTTGTCAAGCACTTTGCAGCTTAAGCCCACACATCCATTGACAATGACAACAACAACAGCAGCCGCCTCAGAGATTCTTGCGAAGAGTCGCTAGAAAAACGCGCTGGTGACGCGTGCGTTTTAGTCCGCCCACGACTTCGCTTGAACTTGACTCTGTGTGAGGTTTGTGAGCTGTTTATGACTGCATACAGTTAAACTGCAAGCGGAAGTTAACGTCACCATTAAATATAATGTATATTATCGTGAATATTACTTGGGCTATTAACAGATGCCATTCGCATTCAGCTAAAACTGGCCAATGTGGCACACATTGTTCAACTGATAGCTGGACCATTGTGTGCGTGTATCTTTGGAGGGCACTTAGTCAACCGGCCACCTACGCACTCAGATACATATGTAGCTATGTATCTACGTATCATACTTGACATGCCTGCACTGCAATGAATGTGGGTTGCCTCACAGTCCGGCTAATTGGCCGCATCAAGAGCTCCAAGTGCTCCACTCAAGTACGAGTATCTAGTATCTCGTATCTAGCGCAGACTCCGACCAATCTCTTGCCACATATTACTTGTATCTTATGACAATAAACAGAGGTAACTTATGTGTTTTGTAACTGGAGATGGAAGCCCTAGCTATTCTGTGGCAACTGCGCATTTAGTTCACAACATTTTCAAATTTATTCACTATTTACACAACCAAATGGATGGGCTGAAAGACGCGTACGAATCGCGGCGAAAACGCGTCACTAACGCGCCACATGTCTGGTTAATTCAAACAAACAAAGCTCAGCGACCTTACTATATCTATGTCCAACTATAGCACAACGTGCTTGAGATCTGCTCATTAAAAATGTACTCTCTACTCCCAGCTCCCTTCTCTTCCCCTCCCCCTTTTAATTGCGTAATTTGTTTAGCGTGTTTGTTGCCATTCTATTTCTCTCTTTTAAGATTTTCTCACAACTTTTTCGCTGTTTACTTTGCCAGCACTTATCGCATGCGATTTTTGTAGTTTGTTCATTCATTAAATTTTAACTTTACAATTTAATTATCAGATAATTATTTTTAAATTAATATACCTTTTGTCATTAGTTTAGTGTATCTACAGGTCTGCTGACTTTGACTCTTTTTTGTACTTGTTGTTTATACAGATATTTGTACAATTTTCTATTTGTTCTTCATTTATTTGCACAATTTTGAATTGTGTGAAGCGTGAATAAAGTTGAACACAGCGGAAATTCTTATTTTTTTACGATACAACGACCCGACAAAAGATACATGTATCTTTAACTGCTGCTCTGCCAACAGCCAATTGAGGTAAACAAATTTCGATTGAAAACTGTTGTAAAGTGTTTCCATGTACGACAAGAGATTTTGGCGTGTGATTATCTCATCAGCGTCATATGGCCGCAGGCCTAAAACTTGTTAGACAGCACATTCGAGTTGTCTGCTTGCATCCGATAGATACAAATACAAAACGGGTTGAATTTGCATGTGCCAACATCAAATTGGAGCTGCCGTTGTCGGCGCTGCATGTTAAGCGTTTGATTAATTTAATGACAATGCCCGTAGGCTGCATTCGATGAGGCATAACTTACATTTACCCCATACTCTTGGCTGGGTGATATCAGCTCTCTTTAAGCTGCTGCCAACAAAAATTGATTAAGTAAACAATTCGCATCGAGTTTTATCCAAAGTACGAGTATCTTAAGCGCTTCTCAGCGATGATTCGTTGAGTTATTTCATAGCTATATTTAAATATAAAATGTATACTATGACATAGCGTGTTTGTGGTGGAACAAAATTTGAATATTTTGAACTATTTGTTATTGTGGCGTTTCTAATTATAAATGAAATTTGTTTTATAAACAATTGAATTACAACTGGCCATTGGCTAGCTGGCAAATGTTAAAGAGCTGCTTGACGTCACAACAATCTTATTTCTCTTTCTCGAATCAAAGGTGTGTGCACAACGAACTCGCCATAGATACTTCCGTGCTCAGTCATTCCAGGGCAAATTTGAAGTTGGGCGTACAGAGAGAGAGGAGCAATGACTCAATAAACTCAACAGTCATTATTTTTATTCTATCCACTCTCGCAGTTTCTAAGATTTCTTCATAAAACTTGATACGAATTCTTTTTTCTACCGTATAAAAATTGTTTGGAAAATCAACTTTTAGTACATAAAACTATTTTATTTTTTTAGATATTGAATACTTTTTTAGAGCTTGTATATTTGGCATTGACTTAACTACCCTGTCGTAATTTGACTAAAATCTGGCTACTATAGTATATTTTCCCTTAATTTATTTTATTAAAAATTTTTTACAATAAATTAATAAATAAATCAAATATTACATGGATATCATTGGAACGATCAGACGAGTATTGAATAAAGTTCTCAAACCTCTGACTTTATAGAGAGTATACTAAACACTGATTAAGCTGACAGTAGAAGTGTAGACTATTCTGATTATTTATATCAAAGTGAATCAAAAAACACCAGGTAATCATCACAGTATACTTTCTTATTATTTCGCATTACAGATTAGTCTTACATAAAAATAATAATTTATAATGCATCCAAAAATTGCAGCACTACCTCATTATTTTTACGGTTCTGACAAAAAGCTAAGCGAACTTTGTTATCAAAGATAACAGTATGACAAAGTGTCCAAAAATAAACAAGGCTATAGTCAAGTTCCCGACTATAGGATTATTTAAATAAAAAATAAAATTATTGCATACTCTTAGGCGCTTACATTGGTTAAAAACTTAAATCAGTCATTACCACCTTTCTATATGTCCGATCTTGTTACGATTTAGTAGGGTGATAGCTAATAATAGTAGTTAACGTTAATTAGCAAAAAAACCTAATATCTTAATTTTAAAAACTTTGCGTTTAGTGGTTCTTCGCGATCTGCGTGGGGCCTTTAGAAGTCTGTGTGCCAAATTTGGTTGCTCTAGCCCTTATAGTCTCCGAGATCTAGGCGCTCACACAGATGGACGGACGGACATACGGACATGTCTATTTCGACTCGGCTTTTGATGCTGATTAAGAATACATATATATACTTTATAGGGTTAGAGATGCTTCCTTCTCCCTGTAACATACATTGCAACAAATACAATATAACCTTTTACTTATTTTTTAAGTAAAGGGTATAAAAACTTCATCTTGAACACCAGTTTAACAAGCATCTGTAAACAATAGGGATGATCAAGTGTGAACATTTTTAAATTTATATGTATATTTAATCTCTTTTCAGTTTGGAAGCAGTCTATTGTAAATGCCATCCAGAATGCCGAAACCCCTCGTCAACTCGTGCTGTCTGTGTCAGACGACACGTATGGGATCTGTTATATCCGGAATTTTGGCCATTGTGCTATCCATAATCACAATAGTTGTGATATTCACAACGCGAGTGCATTTCCAGACAATTCTCTTTGACTTTGTACCAAATAATATAGTAAAAATCATACTTGTGATAAATCTATGCATGACTATTCTAATATCTTTGCTGATGATCGCTGGCGTCCTTAAGGTGCGTATATAGACATAGATATTATGATATCAATTTCAAGCTTAAATATATATTTTTTTACAGCGCAATCATTATCTAATGGTACCTTGGGTGGTACTCGGAATTATGATTGCCATTGGCCTGCTCATTTCTGTAATCTACACTGCCGTCGTCTTCTTCATCGACGGCTTCGTGCTGACGGGCGTTCTCTGGCTGATCTTCGGTCTGATCTGTTCTGGTAAGTGTTGCACATGGGCGCCGGGTAATTGCGGCTTCTCCTTGTGCGGCTTTTAGCACCGGATGGCGTTTATACTTTATCGACGCATTTATCATGCGCCGATTATGATCAGTAATTACCTGAATGCTGAAAGACAGAAACGGCACGACACGGCACCCGGGCACGGGGCAGTTCATTCGACAGCGGACAAATGAGGCGCGAAGTGCTTGCCCCACAATTAGCTTCGCTGCCGAATGGCAAAAATAATAAATGGCCATGTGAACAGTGGACACTCGCCAAGAAAACCACGCACAGTATGAATGGCAATACTAATCCGCAAAGCAAAAACATGAACAACAAATTCGCAGCATTTTTCGATTAGTAAAATAAAAAGCTTTTAGTTTTTTTAGTTTTTACTACTCACCTTTTACTACTGAACTAATAAATAGTCGCAACAATTTTACAGTTTTTAAAAAAATAACTATAGCAAAAATTGAATTGAAGCACCACTGCTAAAATTTACCCTGGACGATGACGTTATACTTGAAATATAAATCAAAAGAATCCTAATTTTATTTTTTCATTATTTCATTTATATACATAAAAAAATAAAGATTTCAGAGCTCTTCTCCATTTGGCTTGATATACAAATAAAAAATTAAAATTCGAAATATAAGTAAATTAAAGCAACTATTTTTCATTCAATGTATTTTTTTTTTCATAAATGACCTTCCAGGGTTAATAAGTAAGAAAAATTCGAAAATTAGGTTCTGAAAATCACAAAATAGCGAAATCAATATATACAAATTAATTAACAGTTCAGAACACAATTGAGAAATAAGATTTAAATTAATTAATTTATTAAAATTATATAACATTTTTAAATGCAAAACTGAAAACATTGAAGTTTAGGGAACGCCTTTTAAGAACTTTAACATTTGCTTAAAAATACAAGAATTAAAACAAATGAGCAATCTAAGAAACCATAGAATAATTTAGTTTGATTAGGCAAAAATCTTTTTGATTTAAATATGTATGTATATGTACTTAAAAAAAACTCAGCTAATCATGAAATTAGTTCTAGAGCATGTTGTGAAAAAGAAAGTAATTTTTATCAATAATAAAAATATGTTTGTTCATCTTCTTGCAGCTGTCCTCACATACTGTTGGTGCGTTGTCTACAGCGAGTATGCAAATCTGGCGGAGGAGAGCGAACGCGGACGCTACAACAAGCAGCCGTATCGCCGTTGATTAGATGGTGACTCCGGTGATCCCAGTGACCCAAGCACATCATCACATCACTGCTTGTACACCACACACATCTTATATGTTAGTTGATATTACTAAAAATGCTATGTTCGTAATTAGCTCATATGTTTAACTAATAATTTTAATATAATTATTTAATAATGCGTCGCCAGTTTACCATATTAAAGTGCATACATTTAAGTACATTTACGCATAGGAAATTTATGGGGACCTTATTAAATACAATCGAATTACTTTAACATTTAAATATTTATCACTGTCCAAAAAAAAAGAAGTTTGTTGTAATTTGTATGTAATTTTTGTATGCAAAATAACAATAATATATCTAACACGTAAAAAATAAAACAAAATTCAAATACCTAAAGTGTACGAGGTCATTGTGGGTTTATTGTGTGTGTTCTCTCACATTATTTATTTCAAAATAGATATTTATTTCTCTCAAAGTCTATCAAATTTGTAAATTAACTAATATATGTATGTATGTGGGCGTTTTCGTTTTGTGAGTGGGTGTATGTGTGTGTACATATATCTCGTAAATAGCTATTTATTTACAAGTTAACTTGTTTACAGTTCGTTGCGAGAATATTTGGGTTTGAGCTCCTCGATGCGCTTTATAAAGTCTGATTTCTCCAGGCAGCCGTCACAGCTCTCATCCCAGTCGTTAAGAATCTTTTTCAGATCACGAACCTTTAGTTTCTTCAGATCCACATTGTTCAAATCGATTTGTTTTTCTGCAAAGTTGAAAATATATGTTGCAGAGTTAGAAACATATAAATATATATTAAATTGTTAATTGTACAAGGACATACCATATCGCAAATCACAGATTTGAGCATCCATTTTCTTCAGTTTCTCACACACTTTCTCCGCTGGCATTGACCAACTCATGGGCTTGCTTAACTCATTTAATATGCCTGTTGCCGACTCCTCAAGACCGCCGAGGTAATAGCACTACATGGAAAATATAGAAATACATACGTGTTTGTCATTGATTTGCTGCAACGCTGTCTGTTTGCCGGCAAAACGGCCTTGGACTACTTACAAATCTGTGCTCCTTGTTTTTCTGTGTCTTGCAGAATTTCTTAAATGCCGTTTCAATCAGTTTGTAATCCTTCTTTGTCGCATCGTCCAGTGAGTCGCCAAAACGTTTCACAGTCTTCACACATACTATAATTACATTCGGTGTAAATTTCATGTAGAACATTTTATACTTACGTGGCCATCAAGCGGCACACTTCAACACCAATTTCACTTACCTTCGCAGTCGTCCTCTTTGAGCGCCAGCGCCGACTGTGCGACTCCGACTATAATACAGGCCAGGAGTACAATGTATGACGTGTTCATTTTAGCAAGTTTTGTGTATTATTTGATTCAATAATTAATTTTTTATTTAATGCCTACGTTAGCTTGTCAACCAACTTGTTAGCTACACTTGTGTTTTAGTAGTGTTGGGTTGCTCATGAGTGAGTGAACAAAAAAGAGTTGCTCCCTGAAGTGAGCAAGTGAACATGTTCCTTCCAAATTGCTCTTTATTGCTCACTTGTTCTTTTTTGTTCACATGTTCTTTTTTGCTCAGTTGTTCTGTTTTGCTCAGTTTTGCTCACTATTGCTCTGTTGTTCCTATTGCGCAATTTGCTCGAATTTTTCTCTGTGCTTTAGACCCCTTCGTGCGTTTTGTGTAGCTACTTTCTTTGAAAATACACATTGTTGGATTAGTGCCAAAGCTAAATACTCATTTTAAGAATTCAGAATGTAGTATAAAGTGTAGCAAAATATGCAACCATTTCGTAGATGTCGGAAGTCAGCAAGCTAAAAGCAAGTATTGTACATGTTTTTTGAGCTGCTGATCACAGAGCAACATGAGCAGCCATCAGACTTAAATTGAAATGTAACGTATGATATTTTTGATTAGTTGGGTGAGAGGCAAAGTGAATAGCTCAGTGAATAACTGAGCTACTGAGCGATATGAGTGAGCAAGTGAGTAACTGAGCAAGTGAACAACTGAACAAGTGAGCAATCTGAGTGAGTTGACTAACCTAAAAAAAAAGAACAAGTGAACATGTTCACCTAAAAGAGCAATGTTTACCCAACACTACTACACTTGTGTTTTAGACAGTGTGACCACTTTGCGAAAACCGAATAATACCATATTCACACCAGTGCTGCCAGGTGTTCAGCTCTCGCATAAGCTAGATTCTGAGTAAAAATAAGCTAAAAGTAAAAAAGTAATATCCTGAAAAACAATGTACATACATATATCCAATTGCAAGAATACAAACAAAATCATCAGCTATTTATTTAAATTAAGTTAAGTTGTAGATATAAAATTAAACAAAATATAATTAAAAAAGAAATAATTATGACTTGAAAAAAAACCTTTTGCTTAATCTTTCATTTAAAGTTTTTAAATGCATTTTGTTGCACGATTTGTTTTAACAATATTAACCTCACTGAAAACGCGTTCCTCTTCCGCATTTGACCACGGAAATGAAAGCATTTAAATGGCAAATAAAGCTAGGAACATCAAATGGATTATTATTCCCTGCGTCTTTATAGGCAAGCTCCTCTGACCAAAATCTGACAGTGTCCATTAATCTGTTCCCATTTAAGAAGACTTTGATCAATTTTTGGTTTCAAAATCATCAAATAAATCATCGTGAACCATTTAAAATTTATAAAATATTTATTTATTGCTTAAAAAAATGCTATATGAACTTAAAAATATGCTAGATTTATGGCAATTGAAATTTTTTGATTTGCAACTTTTATGCTAGCTAGATCTAGCCTGAAATTAGCTAATCTGGCAACACTGCTTCACACATTGAACAAAAATACATTAACAGAGTCATGTTAATTAACAGTCAACTCAAGATAGCAAATCAAAATTTATCATCAAATAAAAAATGTTTTAAAACTATCTCAATTATACAATAAATAAAAAGATAAAATTTAGAATTTAACCAGGATTTTCTCAAAGTTAATAAATTAGTACTAAAGTATTAATTAGCAACAGTAACAGTCGCGTTTAAACATTCAAGATTTATGCGCCTTCTTTCCCAATTTCTTTAATATTTTATTTGTTTTTCAACGTGAATATAAACTATGTATTTAGAGATTTAGTTAAATATTTACAAATGTGCAGAAACTTTTACAATTAAATGCAAAATAAATTTTGTTTCTCCAAAATGCAGTCTTTTTTTTCAATTTCGAAATTATAATGCCTAAAAATTTAGTGGCGCCTTCTAGTGGCATGGCGTGGTACTATGCAACATTTTGTGCAACATAATTTTACGGATGCCGAAAAGTATGCAATACTATTGAATTTAATAACATTTCACATTTTTGGGCGCGCAAATTTAAAATGGAATTTTAAAAAATCAATTAAAAATTAAATAAAAACAATTTAAAAAAAAAAACAAAATGCAAAATTCGGTAAATTAATTAACTTTATTTTAAAATTAGTTTGGTGTCGAAACTGAAAAAAAAGCCAAAAAAAAATTGAGAAATAAAAATAAAATTGAGAATCAAAAGATATCGGAAATTCGAGAAAAATTCAACAAAATGTCTGGTATTTTTTTCAATTTTCTAGCTCAAAAAACAAAAAAGTTGATTTTTTCGG
This sequence comes from Drosophila suboccidentalis, assembly GCA_037043435.1. Classification (NCBI taxonomy): domain Eukaryota; kingdom Metazoa; phylum Arthropoda; class Insecta; order Diptera; family Drosophilidae; genus Drosophila; species Drosophila suboccidentalis. Next base: position 34,745 of record JBAMBK010000093.1, read on the forward strand.
CCGGAAAAATTGTTCTCAAAAATTTCAGAAGAATTTTTTGGCCCGTTTTTGCGGACCACTTTTATCACTTGGATCGGGCGCGCAGTTGTGGCGCCATCTATGTGTGCGCTATGGTGCGCCATCTATTGTTTTTTGTGACAATGACAATGTGAGAGAGGAGGAGAGAGAGAGAGAAACCCAAAATATAAAACAAATACCACATTTTGGTATTTTTGGCAATTTTATTTTTTGTTGAAACAGGAGTTAATTTAAAGCGATTTTGGGTAAACGGCTCTAATCAACACATATAGTAGGTGTTATGAGTTCCATATTCGGTGATCAATTCAAAATAAACAATTTACTTTGCTAAATAATGTTTAAACAGCTTACCCGAAAAGCTAAGCAAATGTTACTGATCCCTGCGATATTTATTATTACTATTTGAGTTTACCTTTCATTGAATTAAAAGCTGATAATCTACAGGTTTTTCCCACTGTGCGCTGTTATTTCTCCCTGCTTTGGGAACAGCCGAAAAAATTCTCGCTCAGTATTGAGTCACTCGGACTGTCGGAAGCAACGCGCGCGGCGCCTTAATTAGGTTATACTTACTTTCAATATACATGTACGTTAGGCAATTCTCAAATATGCACTTCGTTGCCGTGACGTCGTAGTGCGATCTTTGACATGAGTTTGCGGTAAGAGCGCCGGATTCTTGATTACAGTTGAACAGTATTATTCACGCAAGCAAACTGTAAAGACCTCTCTCTCTCTCAAGGCAAGGCATTTGCAGCTCTGAGATTGTAACCGTGGGCAACCCAAAAACAACAAGAACGAGAAACCAACCAAAGCAAAAAGAAATTGTTTATAAATTTGTTCAATGAAATTTGCAATTTACTGCAAGAAATTTGTGTAATTTCAATTTGTGTCGGCTTAACTGTTAAAACGTCTCCGCCAACCTATTTTTAAACACAAAACATAAAATGTCTGATGTGAAATTCCTGATGGTGCTACCAACAAATCCCGACGAGTCCGACAGGATGACGAAACTTGTGATACAAGGAAGCTTGCTTCAGGAGCCCCAGCAGTAAGTTAACCAACGTTAGAGAAAACAACACGTAAAAGCCGTTCAAGAAAATCAATGATTGTGACCTTAACTTAAATAGTTCTTGGAAAAATTTAGCTATTTAAGATTCGCGTGCAACAATTTTTAGTAGCTGTTAAGAAATTAAACGGAAAGCAGAAATATTTAAATTGATGATTTATGGTAAACAGATGGGTGTTGCCTTGCAAATTAGGCGGAAAAACTCAACGTACATGAATGAATGTACAATGGTCGGATAAAGTATTTTGACAAAGCTGTGTGCAATGTTAGATTGCTTGTAGTGATAAACTAAAAGAAGTAACGGGTCTCTGTAAATGGCCAAAGTAAAGTAAATAAAATTAACTATTAAACTGATAAATATTTTGTTAATTCCTCTATGCGTTCTTTATCTATCAACTGAAATGTAAAGACATTTCAAAAGTGAGGCGGAAAAAAGTATTTTGACAAAGTATTCTTTAATAGTTTCTCGTCATTCGCAAGCAAGCAAGGGTCTGCACTGCTATCTAAAAAGTCTTGTTTTAATTAAATTTATTAATTTTAATTACTTGATTAAGATGAAATTGTTAAAAATGGGTAAAAAGTCAGAAATTAGCCATATTAACAAGATCGAGATAGTTACTAAGTTTAATGTGGATAATTCTGTGGAATACTCAAGCAAACTATACAAAAGAACTCGGTAGACTATATACTTTCAAATAAATAAACAAAAAAATTTAAATCTTTTGAAAGCTTACCACGCTTAGGTAGACCACACAAGTCGACCGCGGGAGAGGAACGTTTAAAAAATTGAAATTATTGAAAAATTTAAAGAAGATGTCCTTAAGACCACAACATCAACAGCAATTAAATTGAATAAGGAGTACTATATTCAAAATTGCGAAAGGATGGGTAGAAATAGGCTAAAGGAAGCCGGATATGCGACCTATATAGTCAGACCAATACCACAAATTTCGCAACAAAACAAACTAAAACGCTTGACCTTTGTCCACAAGCCAATATAATTTTGGAAGCAAATACTTCGGACTGTTAAACGCACTTTCTAGTGCCATGGATCCAAAATGAAAGTATTTTGCATCAATCCAACCATAAGGTGAAAAAAAAGTGGCTCCTGTGTATGTTCGCGATTCCCAAGGTGATGGCAGCGCTATGTTTTGGGATTGTGTTTATTATAATGACATCGGAAATTAGGTACCAATCAAGGAATCAATGAATAAGGACCAATATTTACATATTTTAAATGATCACTCGCTCACATCTGGGGATAAGTTACTTTTAAAAATGTTTGTTCTTCAACAGGATAATGCTCCATGTCGCAAAGCTAAAATGATAACCAATATTTTTAAGGATGTTGGAGGGAGAACGTTGGATTCGCCGCCCCAAAGTCCAGACTTAAATATAATTGATAATGTCTGGACTTATGTAAAGCGAAACAGAAGCCCATGCTTAACAAAAACTTGAGAGAAAGCAAATTCAGAGGTCGTATCCCTTTGGAAGGACTTTTTTTAGGAATCCCCAAAAATTTTGTGAATTCAGTGCCAAACCGATTGCAGAAAGTAATTGATTCTAAAGAAGGATTAATTTTCTATTAATTTGATTATTTAATTGTGTAAATTTTTCAAAATTTGTAATATTTTTGAATTTATTAATTTTTTGTCAAAATACTTATTTCCGCCTCACTTTTGAAATGTCTTTACATTTCAGTTGATAGAAAAAGAACGCATAGAGGAATTAACAAAATATTTCTCAGTTTAATAGTTAATTTTATTTACTTTACTTTGGTCATTTACAGAGACCCGTTACTTCTTTTAGTTTATCACTACAAGCAATCTAACATTGCACACAGCTTTGTCAAAATACTTTATCCGACCATTGTATATAAATTTTTCTTATCATTTCGGGAAGCATTTAAAAATTTAATAAAGCTTATCAGTCAGTTTTATTTGGGATTCAATTCAGATATCGCAATCAACTAAAACTCAGACACTTAAAGTCACTTTTGGCATTTCTATATCACATCAAATGCTTTCATCAATGACATCATCAACACGAAATTAAAGCAACAGACACGCGTTGAAGATGCCGCCAAATTGCCGACAAGTGCGACGCTGAGAGACAACAACAACAACAATCATGTTATTGTTCAAAACAGAAATAAAGAAAAATGCGAAAAGAATGCGAACAGAGAAGATGGTAAATCAACAGGTCGTAAATGAATAAGCAAGAATTAATCTCGCCCATTCTTCAGCTCGATGGTCACTGAGCAAATGATGTCAATAAATCACAATTGTTGCTTTTTTCTTCTTGTATTTCATCATTTTTGAAGCTTGTGTATTTTCTGTTATTTGGATCCGGCTTCGAGCTGTAAGACTTTACGTTTAATTTATTTTTATTTACAAGACCTGCGACTCGATATCGTTATCTTGTCCAGATGATAACGGGCTCAATTGCTGAATATTACTGCAGTTGGATTGATAAGGTCTTCAGATATGTGACTAACATTTGCAAACAAGGTACTTAAACTATTGCCTTAGATAACAATCTAAGACATAACTTTTATTGTTAAGAAATAGACATTTTTAATGCTAAATCATTAAAATCATTAAATCAATAGGTACACATTAGAGCGGTTCAATTTGTATGGGGCAAAAATACATTTTTTTCGATTTCAAGCGGATGTCAAAATCGTAGTTTACGACGAATTCTAAGAAGATTTGCCCAGGCCTAAAAGTCAAAATCGAGCTTCCAATTATTAGTGTGAAATATGGGAAATCGTATGAAAAGCCAAAGCTTATCATTTCTCGTTAAGAATCGGAAGCTCGATTTTGACTTTAGACCCCATGGTTATTTGGGCAAATCTTCTTAGAATTCGTCGTAGATTACGATTTTGACAACCGCTTGAAATTGAAAAAATGTACCCACTCCAGTACACATAGTTTTCCGTTTACCGATTGAGTCGGATGTACCCTTGACTCACTCGGAAAACACAGAAATTCAGTTCTTATCAGCACTTCAAGTTTGAGGATCTTAAATTCAATTGCAGTCATTATTTTTACCAAGAATTAAGTACCCCTTTTTATGGTACATTTTCTTAATTTAATAATAGTTCTACGGTGTAAAGTGCAAACTTAATAGTAAGTATTGTGGGATATCCCCCTCGTAGATCACGTATTTAAAAAAAATTGCTAAATTTAGATATTTGGGAAACAATTGATAAACTCCTAACGTTGAATACCAATTAGCACAAATGTTTGCTCAATATGAATCACGTTCGAAAATTATAAATACCGGTTGGAAGCAGTATATGTAAATATGTACGTTTGGAGTAAGTTGTACCTTCCGAATAGTTTGCACGCTTTTCACACCCACGTCTCTCAATTACTCAGCAGTTTTGAAAGATATTTCACACCTGCCCCTAATCACTGGACACATAAAACACTCGAATAAACATTTTATTTGTGTTTATAGCTATTTAATTAATTGCTTATTCATTTTCTTACAGATTCTCCATTAATTTCGTAAACAGTCCCAGCTGCACGGACAACATAACATATCATTTCAAAGTCGTGGTTCCCCTGCAAACGATCGTCGAGAATTACAAGAGCGACGGCGAGTGGAGCGCATCGCATCAGGAGAAATATTTGAATATATTTGATGGTAAAAGCGATATAGATAATTCGAATATGCCCAGTATTACAAACGGCATTGATGCCGCACTTAACTATTCGTCCACAGAAACGGCGTTTTCGCTCATATTTCAATTAGACTATGAAAACTCAACCATTGACGTATACCAAGTACGTGGACAGGGTCGTAACTTTGTTACCAAATACGAGACCCTGTTTTCCCTCTCTGAAATTCAGTCGATTCAAGTGTGGGGTGATGTCAAGAAAATTAATCAGTTCTCCCTGAATTACGATTGATTGAAGCTGAAATAAGTTTTAAGGTTAGCCTTACACAGTTCTTAACTTCTTTCTGGTCTCCTAATTTTTCCTAATTGACGTAGTTTGCTTGGTTTTTGGTTGGTTGGGTTTGTCATGTTCTGTTTTTGGCTTGGTTTGGTTTGGTTTCTGTTCGATTCGTTATTTTTTATTCCGTTTTTTTTTTATTTGTTCTGCTCTTCATCTAACAATGTATCCGCACGTAGTTACTCGTATTTGCATTCACAAAGGTCAATAAAACCCCAATTTACTATCATTCAGTTTGCAGCTATATTTCAAATATATGTAAATCGCCCTCAACTTATGCTACGCTTTTTTGCACTCGTCAACGGATACTTTCCGGATGAGCATGTGCATCTTTAAGCCGTTTCCAGTGCCTTGCAGTAGTACTTAATTAATTAATTACCAATAGTATTAAGCAAATATGTATGTTCTTTACGTATGTTAAGTTGAGCCAAAGAAATTTTAATATTTGTTTCACGCTGCTGAATTAGTTTAAAATTAGCCTTAATATTCCACATGTTCACATCCCACACCCCATTCAAACAAAGTATTAAGTAAACGCATAAAGCAATTGCTTCCATCGGCTTTTGTTACAATCCAATACGATTTTCAATTCCATTAAATGTTATTTATATTGCCAAATTGCTCTTAAATTTGTTTCATTCGAATTTACAAATTTTCAGATTGTTTTGCATACGTTTTCCCAGGAAACGTGCTTGAATTGCATCTCGGCTATACTAAGAGTATAAGTTAATGCATCCGAAATAGTTCTTGGAAAAGCAAATAATTTAAGGATTGCAATAAACTGTATTTCTTCTCGATCACTTTATAGTTGCCTCACCAAACTTTGGATAAACATTGGGGCCTGCCATCTGTTGAATATCGTAACAAAACTGAGAGCGCTAAACAAAATAAATGTACTATTCCATAAATTACACCATCGCATTTGCATTTATTTTAAATTTAGTTTTGGTTTAATTCTTCATTTCTATCCCAACAGGTGTGGGCGTTATTTTTTAATACAAATGCTTTTACAACTATTGTTATTCTCTATAAATATTTACAATAAAGTATGCTAATAAAATACAAATCTTATATCGGTGTACATGCTTAGTATATAGTATATATATATACTTGCTATATTGGCGAGACATTTAATACATTTGGAATTTAATAATAATGATTAATAGACGATTTAAAAAGAATTGCTTTTCAATACATAATTGGAAAGAACTAAAATATATTGAATGTATATATTGCAACTACAAGAAGCACGAATACTATATGTACAGTGAAACAACTAATAATGGTCATAAAAAATAAATAAGAAATCAAGTTAAACTGTCTTTGAGACACATTAAATAAACGAGAGTTTAAAACGAAACTGGCAAGGACGAGAATCAAAATGAAACTAAACCAAAGACTAGAAAAGGATTCGAGCTTCAAGTTCAACCAAAATTTGTGTATCTACTTTTCAAGTTTACAAACTATTTGGTTTCCTGGACCGCTGGAGTTCTGGAATTGCGAAAAACCCAATTGAACAAAGTTAGCCAGAGATGTTTGCATATTAGAATCAGATGCCTGAGTGATGGTTATAGTGCTCCCATCCAGATCCACGTGCATTATTTGAGGCTGCTGTTGTTGTTGTTGGATTTGCATTTGTGACTGCGCAGGTTGCGTTTGAGTTTGCGTTTGAGGAGTTCCAGTTGTTGCTGACTTCACCTCATACATTTCCTAAAAATGAGAGCAAAAAAAGAAAACATAAGTCGATTGAGTTGAACAACAAATTTGGTTTTAAATTACTTGTGCCTTGGCAGCTGGATGACCTCCTCCTGCTGGCTGTGTGGCTGGTGCCGCATTATCCAGACGCGATTTCTTGTGCATCTCGCGATGCTTCTCATAATGCTGCTTCGATGCAAAGTTTTTATTGCAAATCTCACAGCTGTGCAGTCGAGTCTCGCCAGGCTGTGCGGTGTGTGTGCTGGAAGTAGGAGAAATTAAACCATTAATTGTAGCACATTAAACTAGGACAAGGAGTAGGAAAGGATAAGAATGAAAACGAGAAACACTTCTTAAAATGATCTTGACTAACATAAGAAAAACTTCATTAACATATTGAACAAACTTAAACATTTAACATTAAATTATACAATTTTAAAGTATATGTAGTTTCTTCTTACCGCTTATGCTTGTTGAGATTATCCTTGCGCGAGAAGGGCTTCTTGCACTCCTCGCAGGTGAACATTTTCTGGCCTGAATGAGAGATGAGATGACGTGACAAGTGCTCCTTGCGACTGAAAGCCTTGTCACAGCCATCTTCTGTGCACTTAAAGGGACGGAGACCCGCGTGCAGCTTCACATGTTGTGTGAGATGCTCCTTCTTCTTGAACTCGCGTCGGCAGGTGGGACAGGTAAGTGAGTTGGCTGATGTCGCTGCGGGTGTCTCAGTGGCCAATGTGTTGGCCACCTGTTGTTGTTGTTGTGGCTGCTGCTGCCGCTGCTGTTGAGGCGGAGTCGTCGTTTGCTGCGCGGGCACAGGCAGAATCTGTTGCTGTGGACGTGCGATCTTTGATCTCTGATTCGGTTGTTGCTCTGGCGGCTTGCGATTTATTTTTCTTTGGTTTGCAATACTTGTGACCACATTGGTTGTCACTGGCTGCGGCAGCTGTTGCATTGCCAGAGCTGGCGGTGGTGGCTGCTGTGGCTTAGGTGCTGACGGAATTGGTGCTGGAACTGGAGCTGCAGCAGGAGCTGGTGCTGGTTTCGCCTCCGGCTTGGGCGGTGCTTGCGTTGAGATGCGACTAATGGTGATATTCTGTTTATTCAACACTGGCAATTTATTGCTCGTCCCCGACTGCTGTGGCTTGGTCAGCTTGGTTATAGTTGTATTGGATGAAAGCCGTTGCAGTGCAGCTACATTGTTTGGCGCAGTCGTTGGCTGCTGCTTCACCATCGTCACTCGCTTGCTGAACTCCGCGTTGCCATTGTTATTGGATGCGGCAGCAACCCCGCCAATCGGAGTAACACTTGGCGGTGTGGTCTTATATTTAACCTGTTGCTGTGGCTGCTGCCGCGGCGATGGCGTCTTGAACTTGTGCGATGCATCGACGCCGCTGCTCGTTGGTGTGCTCGGCTCGGAGCTAACATTCCTAATGATCAATTGCGGATTGATCGGATTTGTGCGCGGAGATCTGATGATTTGTTGTGAAGTAACTTGCGCTGTTGTTGGCGGCAGTTGTTGTTGTTGTTGATGATGTTGCTGCTGTTGTGATTGTTGTTGCTGCTGCTGTTGTGGTTGATGTTGCTGCTGTTGTGGTTGTTGTTGTTGCGGTTGCTGCTGCTGATGTTGTTGCTGTGGCTGCGGCACAAGAAACTGATTTTGTTGTGTTGTCGATGCGGATTGAAAGGATGTCGCATTGCCGAGAGTTTGTGGCGTCAACTGCAAAGTGGCTGGAATGGATGTCGGTGTTAATTGCATAATGGGCTGACCGTCCGCAGTGGCTAATTGTGGCTGCAGCTGGAAATTGTGAGAAAAGAAGGGAATTGTTTTAAAAATATAATTACAAAGATTAAATTAAGTTTAAGTTTTATATTCAATAAATTCCTCATTCTTAAATTCCTTAATTTCTCAGAGTATCGCGAGTTGCATTGAACGATTGAAACGAAGATTAAAACATCATAAATTCATAATTCATCATAAATAAATAATATAGATGAGACTCACCTTCATTTGCACTTGGTATGTGGTGGGCAGCACGAGATTCTTGGTGTCTATGTGCGCCACAATCTGCTGGTCAGAGTTCTCATCCCGAATGGTAATTGGCAAGAAGCATTTGTTAGGCGAGAGCATATTGGCAGCTCCATTGCCACCGACAACCTGAGTGCCCGTCAGACTGGACAGCAAAGCTGCAGCATTGAACTGCTGTGTCTGTTGGGCTGCATTATTGGCAGATCCACCACCACCGCCTGGCAGGAGTTGCAATTGAATTTGTGGCTGTGCTCCACTGATGCCGCCAAACTGTTGCAAACTTCCAGCAAATTGCGGAGCGGCGGCCGGTGACGACAGCACAAAGTTCAGTTTTGGTTTCTTGTCAGCGGATCCGTCGTCGGCACAGCTAGTGAACTGTGTCTGTGCCTGCAGCTGTTGAAGCTGCTGCAAGAGCGCCTGTTGCTGTAGCAATACATTGAGCTCATTTAGCTGTTGCGGTTGCAATTGTATCTGTGCAGCGGGAGCGGACATAGCTGTTAACGTTTGCGTTGGCAGCTGTTGTTGTTGCGGCTGGTGCTGCTGTTGTTGTTGTTGGTGTGGTTGCTGCTGTTGTTGTTGTTGGTGTGGTTGCTGCTGCTGTTTGATGTTGGCCATTGAACTAGCAACAGTTGAGCTCTGAACGTTGTCCCTCTTCCCCAGCGGCGTGATTTTAATGTCCGGCTTGAGACGTATAAACTCCTCCAGGGTGCTAAACAGTGAAACACAGTTGAATATAACATTTTATAAACTTATCACCTTGAAAGCAACACTTACTTTTGTTTCTCACTCTTGATATCCGACTGGGGATGGGGATGGGAATGGGACTGGGGCTGCACGTGGCTGTCAACTGTAATGGTGTATTGCTGCTGTTGCTGGAGCGGCTGCTGCTGCACCTGCATGCCAACTGCCTGGATGATGCTGCTCAGCAGATCGTTGGGCTGGCTGCTGTTGCTGGGCGCAGTTCCCACCACGTTGAGACTCTTGCCTGCGTCATTGATGGCATCCTTGATGAACACCTTATCATCGGTCTGCAGTGTTCGATGGTTCAACCAATTGCTGAGTATTGTCTGCGAGTTTTTCGAAATGTTTCGCATCTCGTACATTTGCTCCACTTGGTGGGCGCACTGGGCACAGACGACCTTGGGCAGGCGGTCTTTCTCATCAATCTGTGGGGTAGCGAGGTAAGTAAGTGACTCGCATTTGGAATTGGCAATCAATACTCACTTGCACTGGAAGACACTCGGCAATTTTCTGACTGAGATTTTTGGCGCGGCCATCGGGTGAATAGATGTTAATCTTTTGCTCGCTGCTGGTCGTGCAGATGCGACACAGATCCCAAAAGTTGATGCAGCGCACATTGGACATTTTGGACAAGCACCGGGTACAAGTTAACTTGGCTTACAAAAATGTTTTTGCAAATTCCCGCGTTCGCACTTTGTTTATATACACACACAAGACTTAAACACACACACACACAAATGTTCAAGGCTGTTTGTCTGCAAGCTGCAACAAACAACAAACTTTACAAGCTCCCGCCTAAAACTCTATTGCACATTTTTGAACACGTCCATAATCACACACTTGTTGTGTTAACTTTTTCGCTTTCCTTTATCTGATATTTTGCACATTTTCATTTTTATTTTGCAACAAGAAGTTGTTTTGTAAAAGCAGACGCCGCAATACCACGAGCTCATTTGATACTAAATTGCACCAAAAAAATACCACAAATGCAATATTTGTAGTGCTGCCAACTCGTTACAAGCAAGTTGAATTTATCATATTTGTGTTATCGATAACTGATAAATGCAATCATGATACGCCGTAGACATTTGTGTATATGTGTAGTTCATTTGTGTGCGTAATTGCGTGACGGCAGAGGTTCTGAAAAAAAATATAAAATTATTTTTAATTTCTGATTTTAAGCGCTTAAAATATTAAAAGATGGGTTCTCGCAACGAATGTCGCATTTATGTTGGAAACTTGCCACCAGATATTCGCACCAAAGATATCCAGGATCTGTTTCACAAGTTTGGCAAAGTCACATTTGTCGATTTGAAGAATCGGCGTGGTCCGCCATTTGCATTTGTCGAATTCGAAGACGCGCGGTGAGTAATGAAAACTTATACTGTAAACAAGAGCACCCCCAATACGCTCACATATGAAGCAGAGATAATGAACTGTTTGTTATTGGCGACATGTAGCGATGCGGATGATGCAGTTAAGGCTCGTGATGGCTACGACTATGACGGCTATCGCCTTCGCGTTGAGTTTCCGCGCGGGGGCGGTCCCGGCAGCTACCGCGGCAACAATCGCAACGATCGCAGTCGCGACGGCGGTGGCGGACGAATGGGTGGCCGTGGACCACCAGCTAAGCGTTCACAGTACCGCGTCATGGTAACGGGCTTGCCTGGCTCCGGATCGTGGCAGGACCTGAAAGATCACATGCGTGAGGCGGGCGATGTTTGCTTTGCCGACACTTACAAGGATGGCTCTGGCGTAGTGGAGTTCCTGCGTCACGAGGACATGAAGTATGCCATTAAGAAGTTGGATGATTCGCGTTTCCGTTCACATGAGGTCAGTATCAGCGATATATGAAAGGATTAATGCTTTTAGAATTATGCCTTAACCTGTCCACTGTGGTTTTTAGGGCGAGGTTGCCTACATACGGGTGCGTGAGGATAGCGGCGATAATGAGCGCGGTGGTGGTGGTGGAGGAGGAGGCGGCGGCGGCGGCGGTGGCAGTGGCAGTCGTGATTATCGCGATAGGTAAGTTAGAGAAATTATAAATTTAATTTGAGAAATTAATTTATTTGCATTACATTTCCTTCAAGTTATTTATAAAAAGATTAATTATTGAATATAGAATATCGCTAATTCAAATTATCGTTTACAGGTCACGTTCACGTTCGTTCTCATCGCGACCTCGTCGCCGCGGTACACCAACATATTCCCCGGTGCGTCGTCAATCCTATTCCAGGTCTCGCTCACGCTCTAATTACTAAATTACACAATCATTATCCATTAATCTTAATATTTCTTACGAGCAGGAAAAATTAGGAAAAGCAAGCTTACTATCAAGACACACAACCCCGCCCCCATAAAAATTACTTATACTTACTGTTTGTTTAACCATACAAACTGATTGTGAGAAGATCGCTCGATCATTGAAATATCAAGAAAACTTTTAATCAAGACTGGAGAAATCCAATGCGAATCAAAACAAATATTAGAAAACCAACAGCAGTAAACACTTGCTTAACTCTCAGTGCAGAGAAATTCTTTTAAATTATTATTTAATGCATACAAATACAAATATACATTTGACAAATTAATTTTTAACGATAATAATAATGCAAGGAAATCTTCCTTAGCCATTCCTTATTTTAACATTTGGTTGCATTCAGAAAGCATAATTTATCAGAATTAATCTGTTACCTGCAAGATTAACTAACAACAAGAGAAACCCACATTTATTAAGAATAAATATATGTAAACAAAAAATCAAAACACAAATTTCTATGATGAAAATTTATATAAATTATTAATATTTCATTTTATTTTTCTTCTCTTCCCCATTTTTGCGCGTTTATGTTTGGAGTATAATGAGGATTGTTGGAGAAGGAGGAAGGATAAGGATGAGGAGGAAGAGGAAGGATAATTTTGATAATGATGGTGAAGTGGAGTGTAATGTGGATTTGGAGTAAATTAGTGTGGTGGCAGGATATTTGGAAAGCGTAATTGTCTTAAAAAAAATGTTATCAGGATACAAGGATTTGGATATTAGGATATCGTAAAAGGATACGGATTTTAGGAATTTTCACTCATCTTTACATGAATGAAATGTAAAACGCTAGGACAACGTGGGATGCAGTTTCCCCATGGCACACGAGCTCTAAACATGGAGGACATGATTCTGATTCTAATCTTCTTTGCTCTTACTATTTGGAACCCCCCTTCGGTGCTTCGTTACATCTTTTGGGTTTGTTTCGATTCGGATTAAAATCATTTTGTGGGTATAAAAAAAAAAAATATATCGTAAATCATGATGTGGAGGATGATGAACGTGTGCACTTGGACAGGATTTGCAAGGATTTTGGAAACGCATCCCTTCGGGATTTACTTCAGCATTTCAGCGTTTCACATCGGATTAGGAACTAAATTCGCATTTCACTACCCTTCGGATAACATTAACCTCACCATATTTCGTGGCCTTTGCGCCCATATCAATGGAATTTCCGCATCATCCAACGTTGTCTTGCGCCCAACGCTGGATAGTGCCCGGTCCTTGTGATCTTCCTCTATCTCTCCTTTCGGTATGTTCGATTTATGCGATCTAGCAACTGTTTTGAGTTTATTTACCAGTTTACGTTTTACATAAGCCAAATATTTGAAAATTTAACACTTGTCGTCTTAATTGGTGTTGCTTATGGCGATTAATTTAGGCACACGCTGTATATATGTACTTAAGCATATATTATATACAATAATGCCACAAAACTGTTGCCATATGCCATAAGTGTATTTGTTTGATTTTGTCCAAGTTTTGTCTAGAAACTCAAGCCCAAAATACTATAGCCTTAATATTTTGCATGAGGTTTATTTTTATCCAAACATATTAATAAATAGTATACATTCACAAAATCAGCGCAGAGAACAAGGCATTAAAATTAAGAGCCAGTGAAATCAATTTGATACAAATGCTAAGTTCTCTTTGCTTACATTTTATACCTTAACTAACTATAGATTACACATCCATAGTTTTAAATTCAATATATATATTTTTGAAACTAAATAAATCACAAAACTACAATAAATACATATTACGAAATGCTGTTTTAAATCATGTGTTGGAAACTACTTAATGGGTTTACTTAAGCAGTAATAAACATAATGGAACAGGAAATGGCCGAGTAAAACAAGACCTCAACTCGAAACTTGGGAGAAGTATAAAAATAAAGTTCGGATTCGTGCCTATGAAAATTACCTAAACAGCGTATGTTGCCGTGAAGCCGATGCGACGGGTTGACAAGCACCCAACATCCATTAAAACGATCTCCTTTATTTTATCTAATTTATAATCTTTTTTTTATTGCTAAATGAACAAAGAACAAGTTCACATTTAAATCTCGAGCGGGCCATGTTTAGATTCGCAACCGGTGCTATTTATGTTAATCGATTATTGTTTGGCTTGCAAATATATCGATATTTTAATTGCTATTTACGAAATACACCGCTACGATATTAATTTTAACATGGGCAGGTGTCGATAGTCCCAATACATCTATTAATACAATTGGTGGATAATCTGATTAAAACTGGAGCTTCGTTTTTTAATTTAGTAAATTGACGTTCCAAATAACAATACCTTAAAAAAGTTTGCAAGCCATTTAACAGCGCTTAAATTATGGATCCTGTTATACCCTTTTGGCTCTGTTATCATTTAAACCGGGCAATTTAAATGCTGCGGCGGTTTGTATAAATTCTAAACATAGTCTATCAACTTTTCTTTAATTAAATTGTTATTCATACAACTTGTAAATAATTCGGTAAGAAGTAGTATATTTATTTAAAATTATTATGTATAAATTCCATTATGCGAATAATAAAAATCGCTCTGTTATTAACAGAAAATGTTAAATACCTTTGCTTATTTTCTGTGTTGTTATTGCGGGCAGTTGAAAGCAAAACATCGCGCGAAGCGGTTGTGCGGCGCGGACATTTGTAACGCGCACAAAACGAGAATTACGTTTTCCTGCCGCGGTCATAAAACAACAACAATAATATGTACGAGAGCGCTCTAAGGTAGCAGAAAGTGCGCCAAAACAGAGCAATATCAAGTGATTAGTGTGCAAAACGGTTAGCAAATTGCCCGTCATTTCGCCCACGCAGACAGCATACAGCTGACAATTGTCAATGCTCGTTTGCTAACCAAATAAATGCAATCACAATTGCCGCGGGCTTTTTAAATTATACTTGTTATTAATAACGTAAAGTGCATTGGCAACGAGCGCGGCGTGTGGGCGGCCGGCAACTCGAAACGGATGAGCAGTGGGATTGAAACTGGAAGTGGAGGTGGAGATTCATCATTTGTTTGTCTTTTGGCCCGCTTATCAACAACTCGCAACATAGGCGGCATTTTTTTTTTTTAGTTTTTTATAGACTTGCTCATTGATTCAATGATTTATGGCTCGATCGTGTATTTTATTACTTCATTCAGCGGGTTAATTGAGTTTATTATTTCCATTAAAATTTCAGGCTTTAATATAAATAAACTTTAAGAAATCAATAAAAGTGGCCTATAAAGACAGTAAAAACAAAGAAGACGAGTTATTTGCTACAGCTTAAAGATACAACAAAATAATACTTGAATACAACAAGGCCGAAATACAACAACAACTTGCCAGCAAAGAGAGAGATAAAGAGTGAGTATTTATTTGTGTTCTTTTCTTTCAAATTTACAATTGACTCTCAGATGTGTTAGCGGCTACCGATTAATAATACTCTAAGAATCACACTTGGGTGTCTGGAGTGTGGTTGTAACTCGATATGGGAGAATTGTGGATGGACGCGGTTGCTGGCTGCATCCTTGTGGCAAGCAAGATCAACGCAAAACCGCCGGCATCTCTACCTACCAAGTGCGTTTTATTTACCTGATCCCGCTCTCTCTCTCGCTCTCGCTCCCTCTCCCTATCTCTTTGTCTCAGTTTCATTCCGTCGCTCTTTTACTGCTTCGATTTGTGTGTGTGTGCGTGTGGCCATTTTCGTTGCCTCGTCTTCTTCCCCGTCCCTTATCTAAGTTGTCCATCTGCGAACCGTGCTTTTCCGGCGTGTTAATCTTTTGTTGTTATGAGATGCTTATCGCGCCCATGCTGTAGGTCTCTACCAGCTCCGCTAAACTGTTTGTCATTGCGACAGGTGCGTCTCTCGGCCAAATAACGCAACTTTTGTACAAATGCGGCAATGCCTTCCCTCGACTCTTGCTTTAAGCCGCCTCCTCCTCCTCCTGCTCCCCCTCCTTCTGCTCTTTCATTGAAATGTCAGAGTTCATTTGTGCGAATGATTGACGGGCAGCTGTCCTAAATGCGAACCCGGACCACAGAACCCCTTTAGAAGGCAATGAAGCGCAGCGCGTACGCAATTTATGTTAATTGCTCTTCTGTAACTAACCATTTAACTAGCTGGGGTACATTGGCACTACCATCAAGTTGGTAAACTGAAAAACTGTCTGTCCTAAGAAACTGCCTTAAATTAAATTTAAAATAATATACAGGGATGCCACAGAAATCGCAAGCGAAATAGAATTCCACAGAAAGCAATTCCGCACGGAAATTTCCGCATTTTTTTTTAGCATTTTCGAACTAGGCTAATAAGGGTTGACACCTTCTCAGATTAAATTAACCAAGGGTTTGATTAACAACTTTTTTAAGTTTATCATTGCAGAGCGATAAGCTTTTAATTGTTTTCTTATTTAGTTAATATAGTTTAATTTATTTATGTAATGTAATTTATTTATGTATGTAATAATTGATTTTGATTTGCTAAAATAAATTAAAAAGTAACTAGCACGAGAAAATAAAAGTTACTCGACAACTCTAGCAACTGTCTGCCATTAGTCTGGCAACTCTTCGTGAAAAATGTTTTCACAAATTGTGCAATAAATTAAAGGTTTTTTTCAGTAAAACCTTATTTACAACGTGGCAGCATCGGGCGCCAGCGGATTTAGCGCTAGTTCGTTCCGCACAAAATTATTTTGCGAATTGACACAGCGAAATGAAATTGAAGTGAAATTCAAGTGAAAGCGATTTCTATGGCACCCCTGATAATAATGAAATCATCGATATTAAAAAGTTAAATAAATTATGTAATTTATTATTCCAACCCCATATATTGCTTACATATATTTTTGAAGCGCATTGAAACTTCGACTTGGTTTCTTTTTCACTATTTATATAATTTTGTTCGCTTGTCGCATTTCCTTAGGGGTAAATACAAACGCATTTAATTACACACTTTTTACTTTTCACGCTGCAAGTAACTCAACCGTGGCCGGGAAGTCAGAGTCCAAGCCATACCCAGATAGAGGCCCGACTCATGCAGCAGCCTGGCAACAACTTTTCCGGCTAGTCGGCAACAAGTTGTAAGAGACCCGCCAGGCTGTCTAATTGTTTTGACTGGAGAAATTTCTCTAGGCCTTTTTTGGATAGTGCTTATCGTGGTAGACGAGGCGTGCCTCAAAACGTTGTAACTGGTTTCTTATGTACTCTGGCTGAAATTGAGAATTTGGCCAACAGCGAGTGGCACTGCCTGTTTTTGGAACTTTTACCACAAGCAGCTTTCGAGAACTGATTGAATAAGCTAATGAATGACTGAATGTGCATGCGACTATCGACAAAACATTTTGACAATCTTCTTAAGCCGCTAATCCATCAAAACTCGAATAGCACACACCCAACTCAACTCCTAACCAACTCTTAATTGGCTAACAAGCCCAGCCCAGCAGACGCCTCATATTTGCATTTCCCATTGGCCAAGCCCCGTCCGACTAAGCTGCAATCATTAACAATAATAGCTAATACTCATTTGAGTACTATTATGCAGACTTGCTGACATTTAAATACACTCATAAACGATCCACAAACGACGACGCGACGCACGCGTTCTGAGCGCCGTTTAATTGCGCGGCCAGCGCGCGTTTCTGGAGCGACTTTAACCGGTTGCGAAAAATACTCGTATTGTGTGACACTTTGTGAATGAATATTTAATTGAAGCCAGCTTGTTATGTATTTTTATTGCAAGTGTTAATTAACATATGTATGCTTGCATATATTTACACACACTTTAGATGCTTGACTTGACAGCCACTAATTAGTTTCAAATCAATTTCAATTTTTCCCAGTTCTTGTCAATTTTTGCGCAGTCAGTCGAACATTTGATCAGGCATTTACAGACATTTTGTTACTTTTGTTTATTGAACACTTTGATTGAAATCTTTTATGGAATTCAAACCGACTGCCCTGAGGTCAACAACGTGAAAACATGTCAGCAAAAACTTTTCTGATTTATCGAAATCAAGCGAAAAATCTTATTAGAAAGGTTGTCAACTCCTCAAAGTCTTAAAGAAGGTTCGGTTAGATGGCTCCATATATTAGTTCAATACATTACAAATAGATTTTTAATTTACTCATTTTATATACAATTTTTCTATGATTATTATTATTGACTATGGGTATATGGATGTCTGTTTGAATTCCAAGTTCCGTTAAATAATTAAGGAATGGAGTACTTAAGTAATAGCATTTAAATTGTTCTCTGTTATAATGGCAAAAATATTATTGACGCGTGCCCCCAGCAACAAAACAAATTGTAGCCAAGTTTTTCGCAAGCAATTTTGTTGGCCAGCCCAACGGCGGTAGGCGCGTTTTAAAACGCGGCAACAAAAAATCGCGCAACACATTAATGAAGATTACGCTCGGCACAATAGGGACAATAGGTTGTTGGTGGTGCGTGGCGCAGAGTGGGGGTTGGTACATACAATATGTACATAATTATATATGCTTGTAAATACCCGTAATTGCAGTGGCTATTAAAATAATTCAACTCGTCGCGGTAATGAGCCTGCGCCGGCGCGGCATCTTGGGGGAGGCCAGATTAGTTGTTTAACGGTTGCCAACGGGGGATTAACATAATTTTGCTAATATTTTGAGCAAAACATCCAGCATAATGCGCTTAGAAATGTGAATAAAGGCGGCATTAACCTGAATGACTGTGCCAGCTGCAGAGGATAAGACTGAGACTGTGATTCAGGTTGAGGTGCATAGTCTGCGGATTCAGATGCGGATTCCAGCTGCATGATGAGCTGCAAAAAACGCGCCAAAAGCAGCAACAACAACAACGACGACGCAACGTTGTCGACTGCATTAAAGTGGAAAATCCTGTCTGACAACATTAAAACTAAAGAAAAAAAAGTCTCAACAAAACACATAATAAGCGTGAAAAAAGCAAAATGAGAGCAAACCAAACCAAACCTAGTCAGACCCCGACCAAACCCCGGCCTGGCCTGGCCTGGCCTGGCCAGGATGAAACAAGCAATGAAAAGTGAATGCGGCTAGAAAACAAGAAACACAATTGCAACAAGGAACGACTACAAACATAGATGAAATATTCAGACTATGAGAATACCCCTTGGCTAGTCTTTTGTCAACTATTTTCCATTACATTTTAAATTTTAAATAATACATTTATTACAATTGTTTACTTTAAATAAATAACCAAATGATGTATGACTTTAATTTCTTAAATCCTTTTTGAAGAACTTAAATATATCCTTCAACACACAACAAATTTGTATTTGGCCATATGAAAAACTAGAAAACAAGAAACACAATTGCAACTAGGAACGACTACAAACATAGATGAAATGTTCAGACTATGAGAATACCCCTTGGCTAATCTTTTGTCAACTATTTTCCATTACATCTTAAATTTTAAATAATACATTTATTACAATTGTGTACTTTAAATAAATAACCTTATGATATATGGCTTTAATTTCCCAAATCCATTTTGAAGAACTTCAATATATCCTTCAACACACAACAAATTTGTATTTGGCCATATGAAAAACTTCTTTACCTGAACGGATATTGTTTGATTCTGACAAACTGCATCTGTCAAAGAGTTCCCAGAAATATTTTCAATTAACACCGGCCAAGAGGGAAGCTTTCTCAATGAACCTTTAAAGCGGCGCGCTTTAGGTTCAGTTTAATTTAGCGTAAATTATGTGAAATCATTAATCAAAGCGCCTCCATGCTCGAGATCATTTAGCAAAATCAACATACATTTATTATTTTATATAATATATACATTCATCCATATAACAGATAGATTGCGTTGTTGCTTTTCAACACATGCAATTCACGCTAAATTCGCACATTTTTCATTGGTTTTGGCCAAAATAAAACCCAAAGGTATTCAATAATTATAAACGATTCGATTGAATCGGAAATTTGTTTATTTTCGTCATTGCTCTGTTCGAATATTCTTTGGAAATCCGTATTTATTAGTTTTGTTTGGAAAATCATTAAGTTTAATTGCATTTCACTTATTTTTGTAAAAAAAAAATTAAATGCAGTCATGATATTTAAAAATTGTAAATTTATATTTGTAGGGAAAATTAAGGTAAAGTTCCCTAATAAGGGAGTTATCAAAAAAAATGTAAATCACTTGCTTTAATCAAAATTTCAAAGTTTCGGGGAAGCAGTTATCGTCTGAGAATAATAAATTAAGAGGGAACAACCTTACTATATTGTATACCATATAACATATGTATCTATTGGCACTTGATTAAACTGAACTCATTATTTTGGTAACTGATATTTCATCTATACATTTAGAATCATTACAAAAGAACTTAGCCCGAAAATGTTCTTTGACTGTTACTTCTAGAATGCTGTGATGAATTGAATCATATATGGAATCAAAGAATACCCATATCATACTCGTACTGAAAGCCAGCAACTATTAGCTCTTTGTGCATGTTAAATAATAAATATGCCAGCATTTTGTCAAAGTCAAAAACAGAAAAGGTAGAAACCATAAAGCAAACCAAAGGCATTTTTACTTCTTATGTCATGCTCCCTTCAACCGACTTCCAAACATGTGACTATGGATGTGGGTTTGGGAATGTATTTACGAGTTTGTCGGGCCTGTCATTAGCAACAAATGACAGGCTGTTAACAAAAGGCCGGCAACTACTTACGAACATGACAATTACACAATAACAGCCTGGGCATAAATAATTTCACTGCCTTTTTCCAGTGTTCAATGAGTTGTAAATATTGAATAGTTAATTCAAATTTGTGCTTTATTGTGGACCAATAGGTAAATCAATTAATAACCAGTTGCAATTGTAATTGCAAATTGCCACAAATTGCAAAACAAAATTTGCCGTTGATTGTTATTTATGCGCTGAAGTGACAGTAAATCATTACATTTATACCCTGTTAATGTGTGCTTATAAATTGGCAAAAGGTAGACAAAATAACGATTGTATTTACCATATCTCATATACTCCCACCTAAAGCTGATTTCTGAAGTATGATTGAAGATAATAGTTTTTTTTAATATAATAATTATTTAATGTAAATTGTAAATCAAACTAGATTCTGGTAAGTTTTCTGATTTTACTTTGAACTTATGCTCAACGAATTTTGATAGTTAATTTCCCGTAATAGAAAAGTTTAATTTGATAACCCCGCAATCTCATTTTTAAAACTATATTTCGTGTTTAGTTACTCATATATGAATCTGATCATTAATATAGGAAGTCTTATATTTATTTATGAAATGCTTGACAGATTTATATCTTGTTGTGAATATTATGCAAGCCGAGACAATTATAAATGAGGTTGATTTGTCGCACTCTGTGAATTATATTTTGAGGCAGCTTATTGTTTTATTTAAAATTAAAGTTTATTTCACAATGTTCGTGTGCGTTCCTTCCAATTCGCTTAGTAAGAGTGAGTGTGACCAGATTCATTTTTGGTACAAAATACATAATTATAAAATACTAAATAAACTATCATTAGTTATCGATTGATCGTATATCGCACTGTCAATACACGATCAGTCATCGCACGCATTCGTCATGCATGTGTTTCATTTAAGCTGCGACATACAGCGGCCCCTAGTGTTGAGTCCATGTCTCAGCACGATCATCTTTGTCGTAGCGCTCAACTCCAATCCTGCATAGGCGGTTGACCGGGCGACGATACGTGTTTTTTGCCGTTTTCAATTCAACTACACGTACAACTCCATCTTCTCCAGGGTATACTTTCATCACACGTCCTAGCGGCCATTCACCGCGTGGGGTATTATCTTTCATCACGACTATCTCGCCGACTTTAAAGTTGTCCACATCCTGACGCCATTTTGAACGATGTATTAGTGTTGGCAGATATTCTTTGATGAAGCGTTTCCAGAATGCGTCTACCAGATATTGCGATATTCTCCACACGCGCTTCTCACCAGTGTTGCCAAGGAATTTTCCCGGACTATGAATTGCGCAACTTTGTGGAACGCAAATATCATTTGGGCACAGACCAATTTCGTCATCAGCATCATCCGACTCCAGTATGTATGGTCTGCTGTTGACAAGATATTCGGCTTCCATGAATATGGTTCGGAGTGTTTCATCGTTGGGATTTGCATTTGCTGACAAGACTGCTTCGATTGCTCTTTTAAAACAGCCGACGAGCCGCTCCCAACAGCCGCCAAAATTAGGCGCATTAGCTGGAATGAAATTCCAAGTTATTTTGTTATTTGCTAAATATGTTTTTATATAGCTTTCGTCGAGCTCTTCCAAGGCTTCTTGCAACTCCCGTGCTGCACCTCGAAAGTTTGTGCCATTGTCCGACCAAATGATTTTGATTGGACCACGTCGTGCCATCATTCGGCGGATCGCCAATATGCAGGAATCTGTATCCAATGAGTGTGCTATCTCCACATTAATCGCTCGAGTAGTTAAGCAAGTGAAGATCACTCCATATCGTTTGCGAAAGTTCTTTGACGCTCGGGTTCCTCTGCCGTCCTTGGTATAAAATGGCCCAAAATAGTCTACGCCTGTTGCTGTAAACGGTTTTTTATGGGTCAAGAATCTCTCCTCGGGTAGTAGGCCCATTTTCGGTGCTTGTGGCTTTGCTTTTTTGCGTTTGCACCATACGCAAGCGTTGAGTGTAGTCCTGATGATACGATTCAGCTTTGGCATCCAGTATGACGTCTTGAATCGATGTACCACTACTTGTGTTCCAATGTGTTGTGCTTCCACGTGCATTTTGTTAATCAGCAGGCGTGTGTAGGTATGTTTACCATCCAAAACAATTGGTTTTTTGGTGCATGCCGATATGTCTTTCGCACGTTCGATTCTACTATCCACACGCAATATATTGTCTGCGTCTAGATAGATACAATATTTTGAGAGACGTAGTTTTGAAGACGGTTTTCCAGTTTGTAGCTTGATCAGGTCATCTGAAAAGGATTGCTGCTGGACCACCTTGCACCACATCTTCTCTGCCCATTCGATTTCATCCACGTTCAATTCGCCTGTCTTACGTTGGCTCGAAGTGTGTTTTGACGAATTAACGATGAATCTCTGAATCCAGTCTGTACTTCGAATTAACTTGTTATAACTCGAGATTCTCTGCAGTAATACGTTTAATGGGTGCTCCGCTTGCTGAAGTATCATTACGATCTCAGTTTGATCGCAGTACTCTGCCGTAGACTTTGGATTTTCCCACGTAGATTCTGGCTTCTTCAGAAATTCGGGTCCCGTAAGCCACCTTTCAAGACACTTGAGTCGTTGAATGGCCATTGGTTTGCTGTCTGGTAGTTTGACGTCATCTGCTTTCCATGGTAAGTTCACCTCGTAATGATTACCCTTTTGGACAATTGATGATTCCGCCTTATATATTGCCATCTGATCTTCCAATGATTGTGTTTTGTCGACTTTTACTGTGCAAACACCGAAGTTCTCAATACTGAGCTGATGTTTGATCATCTGTTGTAGATTTTCATCACTTACTTGGCAACCAGTAAAATGTGCTGCTTCTAGATCTGTTTGAACTGGACCGTGTATTACCCAACCTAGCTTGGTTTTGGATAACATCGGTCGGTGTTCATCTCCGTTAATGACAGCTCGTGTGGTAATAAGATTTGCATGCCGTTGTCCGATCAACAGCATTGGCTTCTTATCCTGCAACTTCTTGATGTCTACCAGATTTTTTGGAACAAGCTCCGTCAGCCTGTTGTAGTCAAATTGTTGTGATGGTAAGCTTAAATCGTTTATAAGCCATACATCGTTAAGATCATGCTTCATGCCGTTTTTGCCACTAAGACAGATCTTCGCTGATTCCGCATCTGCTTCATATCTGTAGACTCCACCTGTCCAGCTGAAGCAGAAGGGTTTTACATCTCCTTGAATGCCTACTTCTCGTGCCAAACTCATATCCATGATTGTAGATGTGCTCCCTTCGTCTAGGAATGCGACAATTTCTTTGGACCCTTTTTCGCCGTGTACTATGATTGGTACCAATTTCAGCAAGGATTTGGTTTTAGTCTCTGATACGCATCCGCTGAAGTTTGAAGGTGGTGTGATATTTGGCTGTATGAGACGCTTGTGTAGTAGAGAATTATGAAATTTCTCACAGTTGTCAATTTTGCACGCTTGTCTTTCGTTGCATTGACCCTTGTGAAATTTCAAGCAACAGTAGCATGCTTTGTGGTGATTGGCTAAGTCCCATCTCTTCTTAACATCCGCTTTTAGGAATGTATTGCATTTGCTCAGAGAATGTTTCTCTTCGCTGCAAATCGAACAGGTTGACTTGAGCTTAGGCTTTGGTTGATTTACCGCCTCATCTTCTTGGTTGTGTAGCTGGATTGCATTTGGTTGTTCCGCAACTGATGACTGTTGGTTGATCTTCAGTACCTTTTTGAAAAATGAGACATCTTGAATTAAGTCAGCTTGTTTTTGCGACCATTCTGCCAGTTTCTCGAATGTACAATAAGATGCCACCACGTTTTCGGCTCTTAGAAATGCGCCCCATTCTCGAAGATAGTTTTCAGACAGTTTGCCGATCATCGTAGCTAACAACCTCTGTGTGTCAATCAGCATGTTGTCAGTGTATTCCAACGCAGAGCTTATATTTTGGACACTGTAGTTAAACTCCTCGAAATCAGCCAGTTGTTTGACTGATTTCACCTCGCTTGCCTTTGACATCAACTCCAGAGCTACATTTTCTGGTCCACCATAAGCCTTTTCTAAAATTGATATAATTTTATCAGGATCCTTTGCGGAGATCAACAGCAGTGACACTTTATCCCTCGCAGCTCCCTTGAGTGCTTTTGAAAGACGTCGAACATTTTCCTCTTTAGAAAATCCACACTGTGCACTTGTTGCCTTGAACTCGCTGATGAAATGTCTCCAGTTTAATGCAGATGTACCATCAAACTCCAGATGTTTGCCGTTGAAATTTTGTCTCGCTAGCATTTTGGCCATCGTCATTGTTGCACCACTTGAATCGTCGATTTCTTGTGCATCATTTACGGAATTTCCCTGTCGTTGGTTGCGGACCCACTCTGACGTGCGCTGAGTCTGATTGTCGATATGCCGCACAGAATTTTTTGATCGTTCAGAGCAAGCAGAACTCTCTGTTAGTGCAGCTTTAGTTTTAAGAACATTTTTCTTACTAATAAGTGCTTCTTCTTCTGCCTGTAGTAGATCCAATTCTTTTTGTGCTATACCAATGTCGTCGCGCATCATTGCCATGTCTGCCTCTGAGTTTGCAGTTGCGTTGCTTTCCGCCTCAGACAGAGTCCGTTTCATGTTTATAAGCTTTGCCTCCTGTTCGCACACTTTTCGCTTGACGTCTACATTTTCTGCATCCACTTTTTCTATTTGTTCCAGAATTACCAGTTGCTTTTCCAAGATTGTTGCATTTGACCCATCAGAGTTTTCGGATCCGACAAATGATATAGCGTTTACAATTTTTGCCGCCATTTCATTTTTTGCCGCGTATTCACCGACGCCGATGTCAAGGAATTCACAGACGCGCAATAATGCGTTTTCGCCCAATTCCTTTGAAATTGTCTGCTCGTGTTCTCGTTTTGCAGCGTTGGTATATTTTAAGCCTTCAAATGTGCGAAGTTGTCGCTTAATCAATGTTTCTGTCACAAATTTCCGGTATATTGCAAAATAAACGTCTCGCAGTGATTGCGATTTCCACGAATCAATGCGGCTAATTTGTGACTCGCTCCACTGCCACATTTTTGATCGCGTGTACTTTTGTTTGTGGACTGTAATCTATAGTGTTGGCTGCTAACTAAGCGATCCGGCTCGAAGGACCACTATGTGAATTATATTTTGAGGCAGCTTATTGTTTTATTTAAAATTAAAGTTTATTTCACAATTTTCGTGTGCGTTCCTTCCAATTCGCTTAGTAAGAGTGAGTGTGACCAGATTCATTTTTGGTACAAAATACATAATTATAAAATACTAAATAAACTATCATTAGTTATCGATTGATCGTATATCGCACTGTCAATACACGATCAGTCATCGCACGCATTCGTCATGCATGTGTTTCATTTAAGCTGCGACACACTCTATAATTAACATTCTTGAAATAGAAATGTTTATTCGTTTCTCGAACTAAATAAGTTAGAATTCAATTGCTGGGCAGCGCTTCCGCACCCATCGTTGATTCTATTGAGTATTGAGGCGTAACTTAAACCGTTTGATTCCCAAGCCTCTGTGTTTACATTAATTCATACACCTTCCCTCGTTTAGCCAGTGGAGCATTAACTATAGCATTTTTGCCATTCCGTTGTTTATATTTGTTCCCATTGCTCGTTTCGAGGGGTGTACCGAGAATGAAATCATGCAACTACCTGTTCCCTCGTCATGAGATACTATTAATAGCCCAGTGCGCAATACAATATGCCTGATGAGCTGATGACGGGCAATAGGCAATAGGGAACATTTTCCTAGTTGGCTTCAGGCTCAAGATCATTGACTTTTAGTGCGCTTATCAAATGCTGTCGACTTGACTGGGAGGGGTGGAAGGGTTGGATTGGGAATATAGATAAAACAGTCGGCACGATAAATGGACAGCTATCAATAATGAGAGGCTGCAACATTGCTGTCTCCTTCACTTTAAGTATTTACCTGCAATCAAAACAGTTTATATATATATATTTTTTCTTTTCTGTCTATCTGTTTGCACTTCAAATGTTTATTTACATGGTTGTGTTGTGTCGATGTGTTTGACGAGTTGGCGAGAAACAAACAAACCGATGAACGAGCCACTCACTTTTCTGTAGCTCACTTAAATGTATTTACAATCTTTATATTGTGTTTGCTCGCATGGACAAACACTGCGTATACGCAACGCGTGCATCTTATCATTCTGCCAAAGTATAAATTTAATTTGTTGTCTGTAGAATCACTTGAAGGGCAAGGTTGTCAAGTCGACTGCTTTGACATTCGATTTTAGCCGCCCTGATTTACATGTTCAATGAACACAACTGCCAACAAAAGGTGTTAATGATAACAAAAAGTAACGGCAGGCAAAGCAAACTGGGTTAAAGGCGAGTCGGGGCAGGCAAATTGCGCATACGCAGCGTTGCAGCCATACACACATAAAGGCAATTCAACACGCCAGTTGCTGTTCCTGCTGTTTGTTCAATAAAAGTTAAACTTCCAACTTGCAGTTAAAGACATAAAGTCTGAACACCGAAACTGGCATACACTTTATTTCTATTTTCTTAGTCAACATCTGCACATAAATACTTAAAATCTATAATTAATACTAATTGTATTAACAAGCATACATATGAAAAAAGGCTTGACTGTTTTAGTAGTATTTTGTGTTTTGGCTTAACACGTGTGGCAAGTGACTCAGGGAAATCACATAAATCTTAATTTCCAGTTGTAACAACGTGAAGTGTTTGTGAATTCGAAACTCAATTAAAATTCCAAGTTCAGAGCCTGTCAGCGTGCAAAACTGACAGCTGACAGATGGAGATGTTTGTAGGCAAAGAAAGCGCTTGTGTGTCGGGTCATGGACTCTGTCAACATTTTACAAACTTCGTCACTCACTCACTCATTCACTTACTCACTTACTCACTCACTCACTCACTCACTTAGTCGCACTTACACAGTCACTCAGTTGAACTATCAATCATTCAAGGCTCGCATTGCCTGTTTTTCCACATTTCGTTTGAGACAGGTGCGAAATGTGGCAGTTCCAAATAAGACAAAGTTCAAAAGTTTTCAACTTTTACAATTTCACATTCGTTCTCAAGCAGACGATATTGTTACAAACTTTAACAGGGCATAGGTCTATCTTAATTGGGGCTCCATACAAATGTGTTTGGCAATCAAAGTTGCTCTTTGGTAAATATACAAATTTAAAAATATTAAGATTGCAACTTTTTACACTGTATTTAATACTTTTTATTTGTTACTATCTATAATTTAAGTTTAGCTTGATTTTAAAAATGGGTTACAATAATAAAATGACAGTCAAACTTCCCTAATTCGAATCACCATTATCCAAAGAAAAGGTTCGAGTTATACAGATATTTGACTTATTTGTATAGAGTTGATTTCCTTAAGCTTATTAATTTTACTGCCACTCAATTTAGCTCGAGTTAGAGAGAAATTTGAGTTATAGAAGTTCAACTGTAATTCAATAGTATTTTTAGAAATATTTTTCACTTTACCTAGAGCTAAAAATTATCTTATTCAATAATTTTATTGATCTAAAAAGTTTAGGTGAAGTGGAAAGCAATTGAGAAAAAAATGATTTAATCAACCTGTCCTTAATAAAATACAAGTGTCATTAAGTTTTCTATTTATTTATTAAATTTAAGGTGTGCACCAAACTTATAAAAAAAACCTCTTTACGAGGCAAAAGTCTAGTGACGAAAACTTTTTCATACCACGAAATTTTGGTACGAATTTTAGTGACGAATATTATTTGGTTTTACATATAAATTATTTTAAACAAATTTTAGGACCCTCGGTACATTTCGCTAAATTCTTTATAAATAATAAATATTGAGAAAAAAATGATTTGATTAAGCCGTTGTTAAAAAAATACAAGTGACATTAAGTTTTTTTTCTTCCTTTTTTTAATTTAAGGTGTACCAAAATATCTTCAGTTTTTTTTCATAATTTCATAATTTTTACTCACAAAATTTATTTATATGTATTTATTTTTTTTAGATATCTGAAGTGTTGAACAATATAACTTGGAATACATAACAAGTAAGTTATAGTTTGATTTCCAAGAATTTCATTTGCAGATTTCTCCTTTTACGACCACGTAAAACACAGGAAACGATTAAATGCTGCACATCAATGAGAAAAATCCTTAAGTGTTCGCATTATCGAAATTAATTTCTAATGCAAATGCAATTTTGGAATTTATTCACCTAGGTAATTTACTGCAGCTACACGCAATTACTATTCGATTCCGTGTGGTCGCACATTTGGCCAATTAGATGCAGTTTTTCTTGGCCAAATTTATTAGATTTTTTTTCCATTTCACTGAACTTTATGCGACACGCTTGCACCTCTCGAGCAATTACACCCAGAAACAGGAGGGAAGCAGGAAATGAAGAAACTAAGAGAGACGATGACACGCTGAAATCAACACCTTTGGGGGTTGACCTGTGACCTCCTCACGACGCGTCGTTGGGAATTTGTGGTGACAATGGCGACACGATTAATTGAAGTGCAAAATCATGAGCATGCATTTAATTCACTTTGTGGCTGGTCTGGGAAATCTGCTGGGAAAGCTGAAAAACAGCAGACCGACAACATTTTTGCACGCATTTAGCAGCTTGTCGTTTCAATTGGCCAACAGATTGCCTGCCCCCTATCTTGGCCAGCATCTGTGAGATGGCCCGTAGACCATTTAAGGGCATTGCAAAGTTTTTCCAGTTAATGGCTGCTGCTGCAATTGTCCTTTATTGCCATTCCTTCATTAGGTTTTGTATCTTGAGATATTTTAATGCAATTTTTATGCGCATTGCAATGGGCTGCTTTCTCGGTCTTACAGCCATCCACGATAATTTCAATTGTGATTCATGTAATGCATTTTATTTCTTGTTGTGCTCGATGATGCGTCTGCCTGTCTGTCTGTCTGTCTCAATGGCCTCCTTTGGACTTAGTCTGAACAATGGGAAAAGCTCGTTGAAATGTTTTCTTCAGCATTCCCTTCAAGTACTATTTATACTTTCAATTAATTCTGCATCAATAAACTGCCTTCAATCTTGCTCATTAGCCATCATTTGTAGATCCCACATTTTACTTTATTATAATTGACAACTTCAGCTTTCATTGTCTGAAGTGGCAGCTGTTGCTAACAGAAATTATAATTATGCATGAAATGTATCTGCTCCATAAAAGTGTAATAAAGACGCACATAAAATGTTGGCAGCAAATTAAAAACAACATTTTTACCTTCAAACAAAGTTCAGAAAAGCGCCAGCAATGTGTCAAAAACTGGTGCACGAGCCGATCAGTCGGATCTAAATGAACTATAAGGCGAGTTTAAAACAACGCCACATAATTCACAGCACCTAAGGAAGTTTATCCCCTCGCACATCCAGCGGAGACATAAATTAGATCATAATAAAGTAAAAAAATGAGCAGAGATGAGAAGAGAAGAGAAGAAATAACTTCGACGACCGCAAGGCTTATAAAAATAGTCTTCTTTGGCTGTGTTGTGTGAAAATTAACAGCATTAAACATTCGAGAAGGCATAAATTTCAATAAAAGTCAAAAAACAGAAACAGCTGCATGAATAAAAGCATTTCTGCCACGCACTCGACTAATATATACTCTAATTTTTAGCCTAATACAAACTTAATGAGGAGCTAAAAGTGCCCGACGAGGTCAACTTTATTTTCTCACTACGCGGAAGTCGACGAGGCGTATGAGCAATGTGCCTGCAGCTTGTAGAAGTCGTGAACGAAATAAACAACGACAAGTTTAATAGATATATTTTATTGTATCAACAGCTGTAATAATTTGATGTAAGCTCCTGCTTAGTAGGCCTTAACATCGTGTACTCGACGGAAACGATGACCAGCCTCTCGGAGCGTCAGGCCTCGAGTCTCCGGCATGAGGACGACAAAGATGAGCATGCTGATCACTAGGATAATGCCCACTGCCAAAAAGTACGGGTATAGGGCTTCATAGAAAATCACAATGATATGAATCATTTGCTCAATGCAAATAATTAGGCCAATTAAATACGGCTTGAGACGCATGGGAAACGCTTCTCCCAGATAGATTGAGGTGTAGGGAACATACAAGCCGGCGAAGAACTGGAATGCTATAGATATGCGATAGACCTGGGTCATGTAATATACGTTGATCTGATTATCCGAGAAGATTCCAGCCATGGCCAGCATTAAAGCCGCCATGCACAGCAGTCCCAGCACCGAGGTGAGCTTGCGGCCCACTTTGTTCGCTGTTAAAAGGGCAACACATGTGCCAATAAAGCGCAGGCAACCCCACACAATTACCGTCCAGTATGAATACTCCTCAGTGACCACGGTGCTCAGCAGAATCGTCATGCTCAGGGGCACCGAGAAGGTGAAGGCCACCAGGCAGCGACAGAAGAGCATCTTGATGAAGGGCATCAAAGAAGCAGAGAACTCTGCGCCAATGCTCAGACTGGAACCTTCGGCCACATAGCGCTTGGCCTCATCAAAGGCATTATTGAACGCATTATGAGGCGTCGGGTTTTTTAGATAACACATTTGGCAAGATCGTGCCATTTCCTCATTATTCTTGCGCAAGTGGAAGATTGGCGACTCGACAGAAAAAGCAACGAATATCATTGCGAGAAGGGAAAATACAATACCAACAATGCCGTGCGCCAAATTGAGTCCGGTATCCAGTCCATTCCACTCTGCAGTTAAGATCACCTGGAGTGCAATGCCCAGAGCCAAAGCATACTGTTCCATAGCTGAAAATATGCCGCGATTTTTGCTCGTCGAGGTCTCCGAGGTATGAATAATGTAGGGCACCGTTATGAGGCCAATGCCCGTTCCGCCCACATATCGAGCGGCCAAAATGGCCGTGTAGTTGCTCGATGCACTTGTAAAGATAATCCCATCGATTAACTGCAGCAGTACACCTAGAGACTAAAGCAACAAAATCAATTTTATAAGGCCATCTTTAACTATCTGATTAAATACTCACATAGAAATACAACTTGGGCACATGAGTCACAGACAGGGCGGATATCACAGCTCCAATGATGACTCCCACGAACCAACTGTACTGGAATTCATATGTGGTTGCTGTTCCTCCGCTCATATTCCAGCCTAGACCCTGAGCCATGTCCATTCCACCATACATAAATGCAAACAAGGCTGTAACAAAGGTGAAACTATTTTTTACATTTAATCAAAAATGTTAAAGGCTCTACCGTCGTAGAGTTGTTAAAGCTAAGACCTTAAGGCTTTTAATTAAGACTGTTTTAGCTATTTATATATAGTGAGTCACTCTTATATGCAAGTACAAAGTATTTTAAAATAGCTCTTAACGAGGTAAAATTCTAGTAACGAAAACATTGTTATGCCCCAAAATTTGTGATATCAAATTTTGTGACGAACAATACTAAATTTAACATATAAATAATAATAAAAAAGTTTGGCACTCGCCACTTTGCGCTAATAGGTCCCGATTCCTCATACCTAATATTTAAAAAATGTGTTGTAGTACATTAGAAATGAATATAAAAACGCCTTCCAGAATACCATTATTGAGAAATCTAAACCAAATCTAAAACGTTTCCCGAATACCATTATTATTTGTGTGACATTTGGTGTTTGCTTACATTCTGTTGTCATATCAATATGGAGAACGTAATTTTTATGCATTTAAAGTTTTTATAAATAAATAAATATTTATTTAATGCTTTTTAGGGATGCTTACTAAACTCGGGTGCAAAACTATAGCCGCACCTATTTTTTTCAGTGTTCGCATAGAAAGAGTGGAGCTAGAAAAAAGATTTTACTACCATTTGAAAGAGCGTTAAAAATGTGAGAAAATAGATGACAAACATCAACACTTTCCATGAAAAAATTTACCGTTATGTTGCATTTTCGTTTTGGGCAAGGTGCAAAATTATAGCCGCACAAGCCGATTTCTTATTCTATGATTGAATAGCGGCGATTTTTTTTGCGCACACTTGGTTGAGTAGCTATTTAAAATGAGTTAATAAAGATTCCAAGTGGATCAGTGCTTTCTCATGTCGGGTTAGGTCAAATCCTGGCGCCCAAAAGTGTGAAATGCCCATTTTGAGAAATTTACAGAAATTTTGGCCTCTCCGACAAAGTAGTTGGAAATTTTTGATAAAATCAGAATGAATATGGCACAGGGAAACCCGGAGGATGTACTTCGAAGTTAAGTTTTAATGACCAGCGCCGTTAAGTGAGTGCTGCAAGCAATTAATTAAAGACCGCTAATGCGTTAGTGCCTGAATGTGGCCTACAAGTGTCTCTCTGGGCTGTTGTACGAGCCTTAAAAAAATCAGAAACCATAGTGCGACAAAAATCAAAGATGGCTTTAAGGTTACTGGACCGCCAAAAAGAGTCCCAGATGAAATTCGCCACAACTAACATTGCGACAAACTGGTCAAAAATTCAATTTTTTTACAAAGCAATGCAAAAATTAATTTATCTTCTCAGATCATTTAATCGAATGAGAAAAGGTTTAATTTGGATAGTCATGATGGGTTTTTGCACTATTGGAGGGATTTAAGGAAGAACTCCTATACTTTTCCACGTGAAATTTTGGAGGAGGATCTGTGATGGTTAAGGCTGCGTTCTGCGAGTCTGGATGCTTGGTACAGGCATTTCCAAGCTCTTTAATGAGCTTCAGAGAGTACGTGGATGTATTGAAAATTAACATACTGTCTTTTTTTCGCTGTCGAAGGCGTGAAAAGTTCATTTTTCAACTGGACATCGCATTTATGCACGTCAACCGTGAGACGCGCTCTTGGCTTGAAGGCAATAATGTTCGATCTTTGAGTTTGGTTTTGCTCGGCCTACACCCTCCGGGTTTCTCTGTGCCATATTCATTCTGATTTTATCAAAAATTTCCAACTACTTTGTCGGAGAGGCCAAAATTTCTGTAAATTTCTCAAAATGGGCATTTCACACTTTTGGGCGCCAGGATTTGACCTAACCCGACATGAGAAAGCACTGATCCACTTGGAATCTTTATTAACTCATTTTAAATAGCTACTCAACCAAGTGTGCGCAAAAAAAATCGCCGCTATTCAATCATAGAATAAGAAATCGGCTTGTGCGGCTATAATTTTGCACCTTGCCCAAAACGAAAATGCAACATAACGGTAAATTTTTTCATGGAAAGTGTTGATGTTTGTCATCTATTTTCTCACATTTTTAACGCTCTTTCAAATGGTAGTAAAATCTTTTTTCTAGCTCCACTCTTTCTATGCGAACACTGAAAAAAATAGGTGCGGCTATAGTTTTGCACCCGAGTTTAGCTGTTTACGAAATCTAAAACTAATCAGTCTTCAAAAAGGGTCGTTCCGTCAACTGATTTCGATTTGGTTAAAAATAATCTAAACCAAATCTAAAACGGTTCCCGGAATACCATTATTGATAATCAAGGTGTCATTCAATGCGTATTTTTTATATACAGGCCTGTTCCGGTTTTCACTTGTTTTTTGCGAATTTCAATCCGCAAGATTTGACCGAATTTCCCTTAAAATTCCTCTACATTTCCTACGAATTACCCTCCGAATTTCCCTTCCACATTGTGTTGAGTAATTTTTTGCAGAACAGTGCTGGAAAATGTTCTAAGCGAATCAGACATTTGCGTCAAAAGAATTTTCGCCTGTTAAAATAATTATTAATTATGTAATTTATTCATCAAATATTTATTTAATCATAAGTCGAAACATTTTTCAAAGGTAAAACCTACTTTTGTTATAACTTTTGTATTTTTGAAAGCGCGGGTTGATTTCAGTGCTGGAAATGTCTTTTTGCAGAGTTGTCAATTGTTGCACAGTGTTTGTTTACATAAATAAGCAGTTCTTTTTTGCATTAAATTACAAACAGTTTTGTCCAAACTTGCATTTAAAAAACAAGAAATTTAATTCTTTATTTTACGCAATACATAAAAACACTTAAATTGTGGTTTAAAATATGTACCAAAGTATTTACTACTTTCTTCACATACAAGGGCAGCCCTAATAAAATTGCCATTCATTTTCACAAATATTTGCGGAAACCAGAACAGGTCGAGCAAATCCGACAAAAAAGTTGGGTTAGAGTCTTATCGATTTTGGGGTATGATGAAATAAAAATTATTTAAAAATCAAATAAAATATTTTTTTTTATCTGATAATGTAGTAATATTCCCAAAACATTGAAGTATTTTATAAATATTTTATTTTCACTTTAATTGTATGCTAAGCATGCCAAAATCATCGATTTAACCCTTCCGAATTCAAACTCACTTGCTCAATGTCATGTGAATTCAATTCGCAAAATCTTGCCGAAAGTGAAAACCGGAACAAGTGAGGAAAATTCACTTTCGCAAAATCTTGCCGAAAGTGAAAACCGGAACAGGCCTGATAAATAATCAAAAATTAAAAATTTGTATCAAAAGGATACAATGTCCCACCCGTTGCAACCATTTAAATTTTGCTTCTCCCACTTACACCCCCTTATCACACGAAACATGTGAGCTACTAAAAGTAAATAAATATATAAGTATAAGAGTGTATAACTCGATCTGAACGGACAATCTTAGCAAATTTCCCAATTTCCCTTCTTCCTCTAATAAGCCGTTTTGGAAATCGAAATTAAATCCATAATTGTTTGTCTCCAACACAAACCGTAGTTATACAGGCCTGTTCCGGGTTTCACTTTTAACTTTATAGCATTTAGTGATATGCATTTATTCACCTTGAATTTAGACTTAGTGTTTGAAAATTATAGTTTTTCGCTTTATCGGACTTAAACTCATCAAATTATAGTGATAACAGTCCGCCGAATATCGCCAAAATGGTATTAGAGCAGTTTAAAGAAATTCAATTCCGACAAATCTTATCGAAAGTGAAATGCGGAACAGGCCTGATAGTTGTATATTGTTAATGTTCTTTTCTATTTGACGGGTGAAATGCGTAATATTGAACAAACTTAATGCGACTATTTCAATTGAACAAGTTTATGAGCACGATACGAAAATACGGGCCATTTAAATCAACTTGAAAGGGGGATTAAATGATAATGCGTTATCACTTATGGAATAAACGAGTTACAAATTGCTGGTTAGAAGACTGTGCATAGTAGATCTTTTCAAATACATATATGTATGTTTGGTTACTATATGCGTACTATCAAAGGAATATTTGTGTTCTTTTGCTTACCTGTGACAAGTGTCGTATTTCCCCTTTCGTTTCGCCAACGAGACCGTCGTGGCATTGAATTGTTGATCACCTGAACATAGGTGGTTTGTGGTGGATTTGGAGGAGCTGTGGCTATATAAACTGTCGGATTCTGATTCGAATATTGAATCGGGGGTAATTTCTCCGGTGTCACGTACACTGTCTCAATCGGAGGCATTTTCTCCCGATTTTCGTATGCAATTGACATTCTTTTATATTATATGTGTCTCTCGCTTCGATTCGTTCGATATAAAGGCTACGCTAGAACTGAATTCGAATAGACTCATTTGGGTTCATATATATAGGGATAAAAAGCCAGCGATATCAGTATCTTATTATAGATAGTGTTCATTGTAATTATCATGTGATATAAGGGTATTCTTCACCTTAATTGACCAGCAACTGTTTTGCCACTGATTCACTTGTCCAGGGATACCGAGTTTGGCCTTTAATATGACAGTGGCCTTTTATCTGCACAGTAAAAAATTAGTATTATTCAAACAGATTAGTAACCGATCCATGTAAAACGTTTAGCTTCAATTCAATCAAGCGTTGAATTCAATTATTTTGTTAAAGTGTATTCAGTGTTATTCATACTTTATTGATGCGTTGCTTTTATCTTTTTTAAATATTTTTCAAAAATCTGCATTGATGTGCAAGGGTATCAAATCATCGGTGTGCGAAGAGAACTTCTTTTTATTCAAATTATTATTTATTGTTATCGACAAGCTCTTTACAATAGAAGTTTGAAAATTGAAAAGTGTTCGCGGTATTTCTAGCTTAAAAGATTTTGTTCTAATGCTTTTACTCAGATGTGATTCGTTTTAGTGTTAGAAAACAACAACAATTTCATTACAAATATTTACTTAATTAGATTTATACAGCGATTAAAGATCCTGCTTAGTAGGACATGACATCGTGGACTCGTCTGAAACGATTGCCCGCCTGGCGGAGCGACAATCCTCGTGTCTCGGGCATAACTCCGGCAAAGATGAGCAGACTTATAACCAGGATTAGGCCCACAGCCAAAAAGTATTGGTACAAGCAGTCAGAGGTCTGGCCGAACGTGACAATGACAATAATGTGGACCACCTGTTCGAGGCAAACAATCAGGGCAATGAGGAAGGGCTTGACACGCATTGGGAATGCCTCGGCCAGGTAGGTGGGCGTGGGTACGACATACATGCCGGCGAAGAACTGGAAGGCCATCGAAACTTGAGATACCTCGGACATGTAGTATGTGCTTATTATGTAGCTGTTATCCGAATAGATGCCCGCCATAGCCAGCATTAGACCCGTCATGCAGACCAGCGACAACAGGGAGATAAATTTGCGTCCAAGTTTGTCCACAACGCTAATTGCGATCAGGGCGCCAACGAATCGCAGGATGCTCCACAAGATCATGGGCCAGCAGTAGATGGTTGACTTCCAAACAACCGTGCTAATCAGCATGGACGAGCTGAGGGGCACCGAGAAGGTGAAGGCCACGAGGCAGCGACAGAAGAGCATCTTGAAGAAGGGCATGACGGAGGACGAGAGCTCGGCGCCAATGCTCATGCTGGAGCCTTCGGCCACGTAGCGCTTGGCCTCATCGAAGATCGCATTGTAGATCTCAGTTGGCGCATTGGAGCCCAATAGTTGGGTTTGACAGCTTCGCGCTGCTTCTTCGTTATTCCTGCGCAGATAGAAGATCGGCGACTCCACGGACATGGCCACAGTCCCCGTTGCCAGAACGCTACAGACAATGCCAATAATGCCATGGGCCCTATTGGTGCTGACACTGTAATACGTGTCCCACTGCGAGTCCATGAGCACCTGAGTGAGCAGACCCACTGCCAAACCATACTGCTCCAAGCCACACCACATGCCACGGGAACTGCTCAACGTAACCTCCGAGTTTTGTACGATAAAGGCCATTGTGATGAGGCCAAAACCCACTCCGCCAACATAACGAGCTGCCAGAATTGGGTTGTACTCATTAGGAGCACTCACAAAGATGATCGCATCGATCAGCTGCATCAATCCACCCAAAATCTAGAGAAATCACAGTCATTAGATATTAATTATAATAAATTTAATGCTTCTTACGCACATAAAAATACCTTTTTGGTATGTGAGTCATGGCCAGAGCAGCAACAACAGCTCCAATGATAACGCCAATGAACCAACTGAACTCAAACTCGGCTGTGTTTGCGATCCCTGTGGTCAAATTCCAGCCCAGACCCTGGGCCATATCCATGCCGCCATAGGCAAATAACAAGAGTCCTGGGCAAAGATGGAAAAAATAGATCGAGAATATATAATAATGGGCATAAAAAACATTCAGTGCACTTGCGAAACCGTTAACACTGCAAATTGTGAATATCGCTTAATGTGAAAAACATTTTTTTATATTGACTACCTTAAAAGGTGTTCAAAGCTAGAAAGCTCTATATTAATTAGCTAACGTTTTTGTGCGCTTTGTATATGCTTAAATCTCAGCCATTTGAACTCATAAAAGAACCTTTTAAATAAATCCTCTCGTCATTTGTGTGTTCCTAAAAATCTGTTTTGATTTCAAAACAAAATGATAAAAATTATTATAATCAGGGACCGCAAATAATGATTATCGAAATTTTTTCACATCAAAAAATCAATGACTAGAATACATATACAAAAAAATAATAATAATGATTAAATTCGAGAGAAAAAATAAAACTCACAAATTATCATTATTTATGATTTTTATTTTTATCGCTCAAAATAAAACTCACTTTAAATTCATGGCTTTTGTGTAGGATTTTCACCCAGTATTTTTGCATATCCCTTTAAAAGAAATCCAGAGGACCCAGAAAATGCAAAAACAAATCTTTAAAATGATTACGTATTTTTTTTTTAAAGTGAGTTTTATTTTGAACGAAAAAGTAAAAATCACAAATAATGATTACTTGTGAGTTTTATTTTTTCGCTCAAGTTTAATCATTATTATTGAAGAAAATCTTTAAAAATCTTTAAATAATCATTACTATGTAATTTTTATAATAAAACTCATAATGATTACGGTCCCTGATTATAATATTTTCCCTAAATTTTACTATTCCAAAATGTGAGCAATTCGCAAACGGGATCACCCTAGGTTTTAATTAGTTCACGCTCTCGCGAGTGCACTGTATATTTATATTATATTTGAATTTTCACTCTCTTATGTAACTTTGTTAACTTTAAATAAACGCATTTAAGAAACGTGAATTCCATTTTATAAAATATATATAGATGTGCATATTTCGTATCCCAAATTTGTTGATTTTCCCTCAACTCTTTCAACTTACCGACTGTTGCAGTGTGAGCACTGTGCTGATTGTTCCAACGATTGTAGCTTTGTCCAGTTCGGGGATCTTCGATGACCTCTATGTAGGTGGGTGGTGGTTGTTGTGGCTGCCCTGGAACTGTGGTAATATAGGTCGTCTGACCCGATTGACCCGTAGTTATATAAGTTGTCGTCATTTTATTCGCTTAAACTGTTAATGGTTAAGGTTCGATGGTAACTGAGCTAAAATGGTAAAATTTCGGTAGTATTTATGTTATCGATATCTCTAAAAATAATTTGTTTGATAAAATTATGTATATTTTAATCAATTTGTAGATATCTGGGATTTCTTTACCAATGCTCCCAGCTAGCTGCTACTGTTGACAGGTCAGATATTGCTGTGATTCATGGGCTCGACTTGTCTTATACTCACATGAAAAATGAGACCCGATAACGCTTGCCAAATTTTATGAAACAAGTTAGCTCGTTAGTGGCCGAAATTCCCTTACTTTACTGACTCACACAAAACCTTTGAGTTCTCATATTTTCTCCAAAGCTGAATCAGCATATTTCGTATTGGTTTGTTGACATCTAAATGTTCTAATCGGAGAAAGCCTGATTAAATACATACTATCGGGACATGACCTAGGCTATTAGTTTCTATTAATTTGATCGCTCTAATCTGACAGTGCAATCGGTATCTTCAATGGGTTGTTTACCTTTTTTTTTTGTTTTCAGATTAATACGAAAATACACTCCATTTTTTTTAGTGTCGCTTAATCTGTTCAAGATAACACACATTTTAAATTTATGTTTGATTTGGAAAACATTTAATGATTTGAAGATCTAAATTTAAAATAATTTTTATTGTACCTCGAAGCGAAAATTGTTTTTTTTTTTGTTATACACAGAATGTAGCAAAACAATCGATAAAATAAATCAAAATGGAGTTTGTGACTTGCCTTCAGTGTTTGTTTAACATGTGGTCGGATTCAAAATCTTATCAATAGTAATTTAATTGGCATGCTCCTTATCTTTATAATTGCCATTACAAAAAACAAATGTAATTTTTCCAATTAAAGCTCATATTTCTAAAAATAAATACAAAATAAATTTAGCTGAAATTGAATATGAAGCATTTATAGCGAAAAAAAAATTATTGTTGTATTAAATTTAAAAAAAAAATATATATTAAAAAAAAAGTAAGTAAATTCTTATAACAAACAATTTCTCCCTTCTTCATAATCTGATGAGCTGATGTATTTATCGTCTAATGATCTGTGGTGATCTGGCATCGCTAATATTTATATTTATATTTTTCTGTCGCTAATTATTATATCGATATTTCGAAATATTCACATTATCACACCACCAGTATTTTTGTACATCATTCTCTTTTTTCCCAACACTCAACCAAGCAACATCTTTCTTGTTAAATAAACTTAATATTATGGATAGTGAAAGCTATGATCATCGCATTTATTATTAAATAGCATTCATACACACTCCCCATAGATCAATAATTTTGCAGACCATTCAATTAAATAAGCAATTTATATTTATGACCGATTTTTGCTAAAGAACGTCGTTTTTAAATAGTCACAGGTACTGAATTTATTGATTCGAACCGAAGTTTAATTTTTATTAGTTGTTTTATTATTAGTTGTGCAGATCGACAAAACAATAAAATTATAATTTTTAACAATTTTCTATTTATTTCAATTAATATTAAACTAGATCTAACTACATAGGAATCTGAGTGCATTTTGTTCTTAAAATTAGTATTCTCCAAATATATTCAATTGGCATTTATTGAGGTGGAGCTTTGTTGCCCTGATGCTCTCGGTGTCTCCGTCTAATGCGCGAATACATCATGCAGACGACGGAAGCGATGTCCTGCCTGTCGCAGTGTCATGTTCCGCGTCTCCGGCAGCATCACTGTAAGGATGAGGAAGCATATTACCATGACAATGCCCACACCCAGATAGTAATGAAAGCAGTCGCCACTCTTTCCGAATGTGACAATCACAATGATGTGAATCAACTGCTCCATGATCACAATTGCAGCAATGAGATATGGCTTGATCCTCAAGGGGAACGCCTCACCCAGGTAGGAGGGAGTGCTGGAGACGAACATGCCAGCGAAGATTTGGTATGCCATTGAAATCTGGCACACCTTTGCCATTTCCACCGGGTTGAGAAGACTTAATGAATTGGAATAGATGCCGGCCATGCCGAGCATCAGACCTGCCATGCATATCAGTCCCAACATTGAAAGGAGCTTACGTCCCAGCTTGTCCATGATAAACAGTGCGATGAGTGTTCCAATCCAGCGAAGGATTCGCCATACAATGATCGGCCAGCTGTACG
The DNA here is from genome assembly GCA_037043435.1 of Drosophila suboccidentalis. NCBI lineage: Eukaryota > Metazoa > Arthropoda > Insecta > Diptera > Drosophilidae > Drosophila > Drosophila suboccidentalis. Next base: position 76,176 of record JBAMBK010000093.1, read on the forward strand.
TGGTTCCTTGCCAGGAAACTGTGCTGGTTATGATTGTATAGGTGAGAGGCAACGAGAAACTGAAGGCCACAAGGCAGCGACACAGGAACATCTTGAAGAAGGGCACAATGGCAACAGTCAGTTCATGAACCAAGGTCTCACTTGTGCCCTCCGCCACATAGAGATGGTTTTCTCCGAACGCGACCTTGCAGTCTTCCGTGTTGGCCTTCTTGTCCAGCAGTTGCCACTGGCAAATGTTTGCCATCTTGGCATTGTTCCGCCGTATATAGAAGATGGGCGACTCCACGGATAGAATTAATATGGCTATTGCGATAATAGCAAATCCAATTCCAATAATGCCATGCACTTGATTATTAGCAATGGGCAGAGCTGGGTCCCAATTCGAGTCCATAATCACTTGGACGGCAATGCCGAATCCCAAGCCGGACTGTTCCACGGCACACCATTTGCCCCTTTCGTTGTTTGGCGCCACCTCCGAGTTGTGAATGATGAAAGCCACTGTGATGAGGCCAATCCCAATGCCACCAATGTAACGAGCTGCCACCATGGCATCGTAATTGTAGGGCGCACTCACACAGATGATGGCATCGATCAGTTGGAATACAATTGCCACGCACTAGATGGATTAAAGATTAAACATTAGTATCTAAATACGATAATTATTCATTCAATTTGTTACTGACATAAAAGAATATCTTGGGCAGCTGTGAAACACTGAGAGATGCGAAAAGAGCTCCAATGATGACGCCAATGAACCAACTGAACTGAAACTGTTGTGTATTGGGAATGCCAGTGTATAGATTCCATCCAAGACCCTGGGCCATATCCATGCCACCATACGAAAACACAACCATGCCTATAAGACAGGATTTATGACAAAAAAAAAAGAATATTAATTATTTACATAACATAACATTATTTAATAGCAAGTTTGACTGAGTTCTCAGTTTGTGGCAACACACACCTGTTATGATACTGTGAAGTCTCTGTCTATTGACACAACAACCATTTACTTTACTCTCATGCCGAGTGTCACTGATCACCTCGATGGTGACCTGTTGCTGCGGGACTTGACCTATAGCCATAGTGTTCACTTAGTTTCGTTCGATTCGAAGGCAATGCCTAAACTGATTTCAAATGTACAATTTCTTGGGCATTTATAACCGATAGCATGGCTCCGTCGTATCCATATCTATTACGCTCAAATATATATTGTAACTACATCGATTGGGCGACAGATAACATGCGGCGTTACCTGATTGTGTGATTCATTCGTCCCGACTTCGGCACGTTCCCATTCGTATACTCCACATGGAACTAAGCCCTGATAAGAACTTCTGTGGGAGGCTCTCAATAGATTTTGTAAGGTGCTCAATTTGTGTGACTCATTTGACCACTGGGGGCTCTAGTGTTCTCCCTAGGAAACACCCGCACTGAATCAGCCCGCTTAACTTGACAGATTGATGTGATGTATCCAATTAGTTTATGATGTATTCTTTCTATATAAGAAAGAGTAATACAATTTTAGCTACTTAGTTGAAAGGTGTATTACTATCTGGAATTCGTCTGGCTCCTATCTACGTTACACGTTTAGCTGCTATCTATAAACCCACATTGTATATTTAGCTCCTTTATCATTCTTCAAATACTGTGATTTTGCGTGAATCGAGCATACTCGTAGTTCTATCACCGCTGCAAACCTCCAATATGTTAGACAAAGTTTTATAAAATTTTTATAATTTTTGTTTGACATTTTATTCCTTTAATTTTAAAATATAGATGAAATAAAAATATAGAGAATAAATTATAAAGCTGTGAAACTTATAAATGGTGTTTTGCAGTGATTTATAATTATATTTAATTTCTATTCACTTCTTCTTACTACAGCTCGATTTTCGTCGAAGCGATTTGTGAGTACTTTAGTTGTTTTTTGGACGATGCAATGAGTTAATTAAATTGATTTTCATTGACAAATTTACTGAAATTTGTTCATCGTTTCATCGTAAGTTCAGTCGTTGAATTTTTGATGAACGACCGGACAACCTTTTTTAAATCTTCAAACTGTCACAACTTTGTCAAAACCTAATCGACTTTCTTGCGAAATGTCAATTTTATAATTTTTTACCTTTAATTTGATTCTACAGCGAAATGTTATTTATATGGAAATTGAAATTGAAAATTCCAGCATTTTCCATATTTTTTATTAATGATCGTTCTATGGCACTAATGTATTGCCACACCTTGACCTATCCTGAAGCGACGGGCCACTTGATGTGGCAAATGCCTAATATAGAAAGACGCCCCCCACCTGCAACGTCTTCATTAGCTGGAAACGCAAACCAACATCATTAATGTTGCAGCAACAGTCGACACACGTTGCCCGGAGGCAACCCAAGAACATCCCTGAGGCGGCAATCTCAAGTGTTTGCTTGAGTTGTTTCAAATTGCGTAATGTCTGCACTGGAGTCGACTCCATCTCCATGGCCATAGTCAGTGTAAGCCAATCTATCTTGTTGCGCATCAAACTGTCAAATTGTACACATGTCTCCGAGTGTCACACTCTGTGGCATGAAAGACGATGGGTACGACTGGGGAATGTTAACTCTGGGCCGGGATGGTCCATGTCATTTGTCGTTGCTCGACAAATTATCCAAATGCGATGCCAAATGGCCATGGGTTCTAGCTTTGCCTCGGCTCATATTTTGAGACATTCAAGTACATTTATATGAGTTTCTACACCAAGTTCTCTAATGGCGCAAAAATTATGAGCGCCGCATCAAGAGTCTTAGCACATGGTGCCCATAACTCACACTCGGCTTCAGATACAAATACAGAAAGAGAAACAGAATCAGATACAGATACAAGCGACAAGAAGAGATGAGCACTTTGCATCAATTTCTATGTGCGTGTGTCTGTCTATGCTTTAAGGAAGAGTCTGCCACTGCCACTGCCACTAATGGAGTCTAATTACTCCGACCGACAGGCGACGACCGATGCGGATCCCTCTCAGCGCTTTAGCTAATAAAAGCATATTAAAACGTTTGTCGTTCTTATGCTTGACAGACAGCCAGACAGATAGAAAACATTGCGACTTGCCGATTGCCCATTATTTATTTTCGTACTCCCCAAATAAAGCGTAGACCCCTCCGATTGTGCATCACAATTTGCCAAGTTGCTATTTTTGTTTGTTAAGACATCGAACATCTCCAGTCTGAATGCTTGGCCCAGAGGATCTATTTCTGCATGTTTACATAAACATGGTGTTGACCTCTGTCTACTCTGGGAGAGGCATTTTAACGAGCGGCTGTCAACATGAATTGAAAATTAAGTTAATTATCGTTTGGCTAGAGGTATAACAAACAAATGCTTTCAAGTAGATAAATTGATTATTTTTCAATGTAAAAAATAATTAAGATACAAAAATTAATGGACTCTATGTTTCCGCTCGGGATTGAACCGGGGGCCTTCCACTTCACCACAAAAACACAATATTTATAAAAATTAGAAAAATTAAATTTTGTAAAGAAAATTATTTGTTTAAGCCACGCCTACCTGTTCCGATGCCTGCATTGCTGATATGAAAGCGGATTGTGAAGCACACAGCATACTCGCAATAAAAAGAAAGATGTTAATATAAATTATGCCAATAAAAATACATAAAATTACTACAATATTTTAATAATAAAAGTAAAAAATAAAATAAAAAAAATTGGTTTTGCCGAAACCCGGGATTGAACCGGGGACCTTTAGATCTTCAGTCTAACGCTCTCCCAACTGAGCTATTTCGGCTGTCGAGAACGCTCCGGAAAACTTGGGATCAAATACGAAAGCACTTTAGCAAATTTCAAGATAAGGTTAGGTTAGGTTAGTTGGTTCAGACAGCTCAACCGAAGTCGAGAGCACCCAGACTGACTAGACTAGACAATGACTAGTCCGCCCATTTGTGATGTCTGATAGGCTGTAGGATAAGTAAAGATGAGGAGGGTTGATAGGATATAAGGAAGGAGGTATGAGTGTTTGGTCTGTGGCCTCTAGCCAGTCCCTTTGGGCTAGGCCCGCCCATGGAATCACCCAGTGGAGTCTAGAAAAAGTGCTAGGTCCTCCAAACGCACATTCGCGAGACTGCCTAGTTCGTCAAAGGAAGGCTTCCCGAGGAACCAGGTTTGCTTTCTAAGAAGTGCATGCCAGCCACAATGAAAGTGTTGGACACTCTCCATCTCCTCTTCGTCCCCACAGCTGCGATAGAAGTCTTGGTAGGGTCCAACATACCGTTGTGCCATGCGACCTCTATCCTTATCATGTTCTTGTTAAAGTGTAGGAGCCCGAGAGTTCGCTGTGGGCTGTATCTCGGGCTTTAGAGACCTCGCAGCCCCGTACAGCTGCCCAGTGTCTGGCTGCCATAGTCCTTACAGAGCTTGTTAGTTCCGATCCTAGCACACTCATCAGCCATCTCGTTGCCCGACACCCCCGAGTATCCTAGCACACGACAAGTCTGATAGAGTGTTCGCTGGCATTGGTTCAGTGCCGCGACTGTTTTTTATGATCAAAAATATAATTTTGGTACAAACTTAATAAAAAATAAAATAATAAAAATAAAATAGATTGATATTGCCGAAACCCGGGATTGAACCGGGGACCTTTAGATCTTCAGTCTAACGCTCTCCCAACTGAGCTATTTCGGCTGTTGTGCAAGCATCGGCAAACTTGGAATCAAAAACGAAAGCACTTGAGCATATAAGGCAGATTATAAATGCAACTGAACAAATTGCAAACTTTGGAACATAAAATACATACAGTACTGTCTAACGCAAAAGGAACACTTACAAGCAATCACTGTGACAAACGCCTGCTGTTCTGCACAATTCTATAAATAGAAGGACGCTTTCCCAGTTTCACATAGGCGTGTATATGTATAGTACATATGCTTATGCTTTATTTAAATACACAACTTTTGGCGCAACTTTTTTGTTTGACAGACAGCCATGAAAACAGCGTTGACAGTTGCATGTCTTTATAAATTTGGTGCAGTTGCAAAACTTTTTGCAGCTGCAATATTATGAAATTCAAAAATTCCCCTTCCCGCCAACACATGAATGCTACCGGGTCCAGTGCATCTTTTAAATATTACAGATGATTTTACGTACATCAAACAAACTTTTCTAGTTGAAAATTGTCAGAGTCAAAATAAATTAATAATAATAATAATTTGTATACAAAGTTTTGACAGAAAGAGAGAGAAAAACTGGGAAACATTAAGCACATTTATTACATTGAATTGTAAATTTAATGATGCTTGTGCGCAAAAATGAAAATTATATAGCTCTTTTAATGGTTCTCAACGCCAGCAGCGAAGCATAGTAGCTCAGAGTATGGGAAAGTGAATATTTCGTTTTGGCACAGTTTCAAAATGTGCTGTGTGTGGAAGACTAATTGTTCACAGGCATTTATAAATATATTGGCAAAATAAACTTTGAACTTTTTGGCATGCTGAAAAAACATGAACAAATTTGTAAACATAATTTACAAAAAGAAATTAAATAAAACGTTAAAATCTACAGATTCCAATAGGAAGTCTCAAATAAGGTTTTGACGTGTCAACAAGTGTTTGAATAACCTGATACATATATTTTGTATGATCACTTTTTGACTTGGTCTTCTTTGTCTCTCTCTTGCTCTCTTCTTTCTTTCTCCTTTTTGATTGTGCAACTAATGCGGCTTCCGTTTGACGCCCCGTGTTGAAAGCTGAGACCCGACAGACATCGGATTTTTGTTGTTGTTGTTGTTATTAATGTAGATGTTGTTGTCGTCGTTGTCGAGGGACAGCTTCACCTTTTACCAATGATTCACATTCCTGAAAGCCGATCGCAGTAGCCGTCGAAATTCTTTAGAAAACCACACACCACGCCCACCACCAGCCAGATATGATTTATAGCCTGCCCACAGAGAGAGCGGCAACTCTGTGGCGGCAACTCTGCACTCCGTTGAAATTGTTGACCAAAGCATTTAGTCCAAGGTAAGCAACTTTTGTATAGTCGTTGTCAAATTTGTTGGGTTTTTTTCGGTGGCATCAGCACAATTTTCATGGTCTGGCCAGGCATGGCCCTACCTGGAGACATTTTTGCTCTGTGACTATTTGCACTGCCAACAACAACAACAACAATAATGGAGACAACGACAACATTCCTGTGATATGTCACGAGAATTTTTAACATTTGCACTAGAATTTCTATTTTTGCTACGACTCCTCCTCTGGCAGCTAACTAAACTCTCCCCCAGCTCGCAGTCGCATATACTGAGTATTTCAATTTAAATTTGGATTTGTATTTGGTTTGGATTCGTAATCGTATTCAACGTTTTTGTCGACCAGACCTTGAGGCGTTCCCAACAAGTGCAAATTGCTTTCGCGGTTGCTTTTGCTTTATGTTGTTCCACATTAAACGAAATTAGATTTAATTTGTTTAAGTATTCGACTTTGATGGTATTCTGATTATAGAGTCATTACTTAGCTTAAAGCATACCCTAGGAAAATTTACAAATAAATAGCTGACTCTGCTAGTAATCCCTTGCCCCAATCACTGCATTTTTGCCACATATTCAACAGAAGAAAAAGTCAACTTTGGTTTATGCAAATGCCAGTCAACTTTCCGAATGTCCTTTGGCAAACAAGTTGCTTTCGAATGCAAATTGACAAAACTGTGAAACGGGCAAAAAAAAAGAACCGCAGTTGAAGTAAGTTTTCCGTTGGTAAAATTGTTTTTTTGGGGTTGAACTGTGCAATGTTTGGCAAATGTTTCGTTAGTTTATTTTCCTCCATTTTCTGATTTACATTGCAGTTATTTTGCCCTATGTATAAATATAACATGACTTTTGGCTGTCACTTTTTGTGTGTGTTTTTGCCAGTTTACTGTAGCAGAAAATTGTCAAAGCTTTTAAGTGGGTCACTGTTTGATTTGATTTGTTTATGTCACCACAGCAACAACAACAACAACAACAACTCGTGTAGGGCTTGTCCTGAAAATTATTTATGCCTAGTTATTGTTGCCTGTATTCGTAATTGGCCAATTCTTTAGGTCAAATGGACATATGAAAAGCTCCTCAGTTGCATTGCCACAGTCAGAGCCAGAGTTGGTATCAGTCATGGCCATAATAACTACAGCAATTAACTGCAGCTGTTGCCATTTAACATTTGACATTTGCGCAATTTGCAAATAATATAAAAAATTGCAAAAACATTAACTACCTGCCAATTATTAAAGTATATTTCTTCTTCTATCGATTAAAACTTTTGGAAAATGTCTACAGAAAACATAAATAATATAAATAATTACAAATATGTTAAAAATAAAAAACGTAAGTTGAGTTATCGAGTAACAAAATCAACACGAGTACGACTAAATAAATAGACGGATTAGGTTTCGAAATAAATTTTAGTTGCTAAACTCGATTTTGATGAAAATAAATAGACTTTAAATTCAAATTAACTTTACAATTTTATAGTTCTCTCAACCATACAGCAGTTCTTTAATTGCTGATTTTTTATTTGTTGCAAATAAATAGATTTATTTTTGCGCATTCCAGAACAATTTGTCGGCATTGTTGTGCCAGAAGCTGCGGCTTTGAATGTATTCAAATTTAAAATATATACATTTAATTTGTGTTTATTTATTTTTCCTCGTTTTCTTTTTTATTATTAAACAAAATAAATTTCGCTGCCGCGTTTCCCCCACAGACACTCATACTTACACTCACATTCAGAAAAGAATAAAGAAAACGACGGAGGCGCATTTGACATTTGTTTTGTGTTTACTTCGTCGTCGTCGTCGTTTCGTCGTCGTCGTCGACGTTGCGTCGTCTGACACTTGTCTGCCAATCCGAACGTGCGCCAAAGTCATTCACATTGAGCAGGTTTTGTATTTCTCCTTCAGTTTGTGCACTCATTTCATTTTTTAGCTTTGCACTTGTACTTTTGAAAATGAACAAAGAATTTGAATACATTTTTTCATATCTTAATACCCTATATAAAAGTGCGTTTAGGGGTTATAGACACAGGCATGATCGACTCTATCAAATACTTTATGTCTTTGCTTACAAATGATATCGAAGTTAATTAAAAATGTATCTAAGCAACTGTGAAATCACTTGAAATACAGCGTATCTTAAGAAGAACATTCTTTGGCATTATATTTATCTATCTGAAAAAAAATTTTAATTATTTAATTAAGTTTTAAATATAGAAATAATAGCTTTTTTCTTAAGGGGGTTGCCAATTTTTTTTTTTTAGATTTTTTTTTTTTGCATATTTTTATAGTTTGGATATTTAAGAATATCGTCGTAAAAGGGTTTTTTGAAATTCGAAATACTTTAGGAGATATAGCCGTTTTTTTCCAGCAATGTTTTCCTCAAAATGCATCAAAATGTTTCGATGCAAAAATATAACTTCGAACTTTAAACGCGTTTATCTTAAAACCACGCGTTTCGAGCTGGCGGCACTGGTTGCGCCCGTAGTTCTGAACCGATTTAGATGAAACAAAGTGCAATCGACGCAGAATTGTCACCATTACGGCCCCTACCTCAACCATATTTTTAAAAAAATGTTTACAAATTTTTGTTACACTGTACTACAACAATAATTGCCCAAAATCGATTTTTCATTTTTCAATGGCCGCCATTTTGTAAAAAAAAAATCGAAAAATTATGATTGAGGTAGGGGCCCGAATTACATTTGTACTGAATCTAACGCCGTTTACTGTTTTCATTTCTGATGATCCGAAGTGGAGTTATCCGTGCCGCAGACAGCATACCTTTTTTTTCGACATCCAACTTTGAGGGCCTTTTTTTATTTAATTCAATATGTTTTTAATACAATAAAAAAACAGAATTGAAATAACTATATCCGTTTTTAAATAGAATTTTTTTAAAAAAGGTCCAGAAACAGCCTTCCAAATAGCAATACCCCCTTTTACCAAGATCAGTTATTCGTAGCTACACAATTTGTGTTACTCTGAATCTCTCGTAACGACAAACACAACTCAAATATTAATGGCCAAAGCTGCTCAGCTTAACTGTCTCATGGAGTACACCTTTTTGGCTCCCATGCGTGTCCAAAGTTTGTTGTAGAACCGCTCACCTTCTTCTTACCTCCCTCCCTCCCTCCCTGCTTGCTTCTAGCTTAATAATGGCTAAGGCTACAGCTACAGCTAAGTGACATTTACCACATGTACGCAAGTAGTTAACGTCTTGTTCTCATGAATGTTGTGGGCTGGCATAAATCGAAGTTAGAAGAGGCAGAAGAACGTTAGGCGAGTGAGGAGTGTGGAGGCGTCTAGCAAAGCCCACACCTTCAACCTCTTCTGACTCCTCCTCTCTTACTTATTGTTTGGTATTTGCAGCGCATGATTTAGTTCTTAAATAGTTATTTAGTTAGTTAAGCGTTAAATTGACTTGGCAGCTCTTTAACTGGCCTGCTCTGTTAATTGTCTAATTAAGCGCTGAGTTGAGACCCGGAGGAGCGACAGCCCACGCAACTTGCTCCAAATTTGCAGACGTCAGTTAAGGCAGTCCCAGTCCCAGTCCGCGTCCATATCCATGTCCAAGACGGATGCGAGTTGCCCACACTTGGACAACTTCTCGTATTTGCACATGCGTGTCGTTGACTTGTCCGCTAATGAGCCATGAGTCCAACTCGACAGACGGACAGACAGACGGACAGAGTTGCTCCAATGGAGCTGATAAGCGAGATTTATCAACTGGATACCAACTGTCGCCTGGCTGTCGGATTAGCGGCATCAAGAAGTCAACATCACTTTATTAGCATATTCATAAATCTGCACTTAGCACGAAAGCGAGCAAATTGCAAAGCTACCGGGTCAGAGAATGCATCTAAAGATACATACATACATATGTACATACATATAATTGGCCTGATCTGAGCGCTAATTGAAATATGTATTTACTTTTAATTGAATGTACATCTGTCTGCTTCTTTCACTTTGCCCTGTCTCCAGTTTTGTTTACTTCTGCTGTGTAATCACTTAATATTATAATCTGATATGCATTTATTTCACTCGTTAAGCTCAGAGTCGGAATGAAAAACACTCGCTGAATCAGCGTAATCTTAATATCGTTGGAATTTAAATACTTTTGATGTTTGGTCAATGATGCAACTGAATTTTGAGAATAGATCATAAATTTACAAATATTATCTGATAGATTCTTGAGCCTTGAGTCATATTAAATATACTGTGTAAATAATATTTACATATATATTATCTTATTAAATATACTGTGTAAATATTGTTAGTACATTTTTAGATATGTATGTGTACTGATTGACAATTAAAATTGGTCAGGTACAAATCAAAGAATAAATTGCTACATATTTTTATTACATTACTCCTATTAATATTTTACTGTATTCCGGGTCTGCTATAAATTTCATTACGATCGTATAATAGACTCGGAAGTTAAAAAACACTTTGTCCTTTTAAGATACAGTGTATGTTCTACTAACAGACCTTTTGAATATACTATAATTTGAACACAAAGTAGCACCGCTGACTCATCATCTGTTGTAATTTGAAACCAAAAACCATTTAGATAATCAGTAGAATCTATAAAATGAATAAAAACTAAAAAAAAAGCGTGGGATAAGTTTAAAAAAAGCAACGGAATCAAAGGACAACAATGGCTATAAAGCTATAATGAGATGAATTTAACCAATCTTCGTTTCTTTTTCGAAAAGATACCAGCAGTAAACATAACAAAAAAAAATCGTTCTTTAAATATCATTTGATGTCCTATTTTGAAAGGTCTACCGCCTTTATTTTCGATGCCTGCCCAATAGAAATACCTTGGCAAAACCCTTTAAAAATAGCTTTAGAAATCTGAGTACAAAGGCAACAACTCTTAAAATGTTGTAATAAAATTTTACGAGCGGTTGGCAACAGGCACGACTTTAAAGAATCGACCTGTCGAGAAGCTCCAACTGAACAAAATGAATAACAAGGCAGACTAACAAACTAACAATGACTGAAAGAAGTGGCTAAAAAGCCAAACAAGAAAGCAAAGAAAAGGACACAAAATAAATATCGTGAAATTCATGAATGAATCAGAGTCAGAGAATCGTGTTGCCTTGAGCTGCTGTTGCTAGCCGGGCACACGTTCTCTGTGGTCCGGAAGGTAGACACAGACTCAGACTCAAACTCAAACTGAGACTGAGACCAAGACTCAGATCCAGGTTCAGGTTCCAGGTTCCAGGGTGCAGGTCACTGGCTGCGCATGCGTGACGTGCGTCAAAGGCAACAGGCGGTTGGTAGAAAAAAGAGTAACTCTTTTTTAGCGCTTTATGCTTGTATCTCCTTTTTGGAGTCCGGCCAGAAACATGTTTCCATTTAAGGGCCATGGACTTGGGTCATGCTGGGCAGCCAAAGCAAAACTCGTTCTTGTCCGTTGTCCGTTGTTCGTTGTTCGTCTTTCTCAGTCGTTGTTGCATTTTAAACAACCTTGGGGAATAAGGAAGTCAATGTTGATGTTGGACTCAAATTCGGGGGTCGGAGTCAAAGTGGAAGACGCTGACGCCGACAATTTCCAGCTGCTTTCGACACCACAAAAAAAGAACCAAAAAACCAAAATAAAAGAAGATCCACTTCAGCTGTTTCAGCTTTCTTTTGAGCCGCAATACATTGCAATTTTCAACCACTCGATCGGCGAATGCAGCATAATTGAGCATAAATAAATAAATGCCAGGCAAAAGGCAAAAGATTGCATTCACCCGGCCACTCAGACAAACAGACAGACTTGTGTATATGTATAGTACTTATTTGTATATTTTAGTTTGTATTGTGCGCCTTCAAGTGGCCCATTGAGGCGCCTTCGATCTCTGTATTTGCCAGCTATTTTTGTGGCTAACTTGCGTCTGTTTGCTTTTCACATAAATGGCCACATTCTATATTTTTCAAAGCAAACAAAAATAACAGCAATTTGCCTTTTGCCCCATTTGAATGCAGTTGAATTTGAATCAAGATGAATATACTTTGCACATATATCAGGACTTTATTACTAGCATCTAGAATTTAAATTGAAATTGAATTTTTATTTTCTACTCAAGTTGAAGTAAACAACGATTTGATATATCTAACAAAGACTTTAACACTTTAAGTCTCTGAAATTTGAAGTAAAAGAGTCGAGCTATGGTAAACCAAAAAAAAAAGAGTACGACTTCAAGAGAAATCATGTAAAGAGTATTTGGTACTCTTAGCTAAGTGAAGGGCACAGCACTTGGTTAATTAATTGTTGGCTAAGAGTGGAAACATTTGGCTTAATCTGTCAAGGCCATATCGTTTATTTGTTATACACAGAATACACAAAAGTTCAGTAAACTGAACTGAGCTGATTTATGAACTACGAGTATCTAGGAACTTTATAAAATTTAAGCTTGCCAAAGTTAAAGCCAACTTCTTAGGTTGCAATTACAACGGCAAAAGCTCTTTACTGCTGCGGCCACTACATAAATCACACTTAGGGCAACTCTATAACAGCAGCTCCTGCTCAAATGCAGGTGGCGCCTTTTACTTTACCTGTGGTGCTCAGCCCAATGCCAAGCGCAAGAGCACATTAAATGCATCTGAATTTTACGTGAAATTGCAAGCAAGAAACATTGAAAGGAGCAGGAGAAGCCAAAGCTATTGCAGTTTTCACTTAAACGGCAAGTGGCACATAAATTTCAGCAAGGACATTCGTGCACTTAAAGAAACATCAACAACATCGACTGCGATGACAGCCAAGGCATTTCCTGATAAGTGAGCAAAATGCTTATAGCTCTCATTTGGTTGAGTCCCAAGACCGCAATCCTTGCAGAAATCTGTCGCCAAGGACTCTCGAGTCGATGCGCCAAGTCAAACGGAGCAGCGCATTTTGAAACCCTTAAGGAATCGAGGTGGAAATTTAGCTTGAAACGAACTTAACCCAATTAAGATATGCAAATCTTAAGAAATTTACAGTACAATTTGAATGAAAAATATTCTTTAATACTTGTCAAAGAAAACTGGAATTATTTATGATAATAAAATTATTACCATTTAATAATGGTGTTTTTTCTTTAATATTTGGTAGAATTTGAATATTCAGCTGACTCAAATTATTTATGTTAGTTTTGATCAATAATTCACTAATGTTCCTTTTTTTATTGCATACATTTTATTGATTCCCAAAGACCTTTTTCTAACATTTAAATATAAATAATTATTAATTAACAAATCGAATTTATGTGTAAGGTTTCTTTATTTTTCAAGTTAAACTTAATGTCTTATTACAAATATTAATAACCAATTGAATTTCAAGCGATTTCTCACTTTAGTTCACCTTTCTGTCTCCTTGCAGTATAAATTGACTTCGCGCGTTTCTCGCGCGATTTGCACGCGGTTTTTACAGTCGCTTGATAATGTGGCTGATGACTTAAATTGAAGCAGCTGCGGAAATAAATCTTGGCCTAGCCGCAGTCACAATCTAAGGTATAAAATGCAGCAAATCAGGAGTCATCTGGTCATTTACTGCCTGGCGCTGTTTGTGTTTGGCCTAAATTTACTGCTCAGCTCCGCTGAGGGCAGGGAACAGCAATCAGTTGGCCAGGAGGGGCATCAGCATCAGCACAAGCAGCAGCATCGCAGCCACGCGAGTGGATCGGCTTCGAAGCGCTTCTCCCGGGACTCGAATGCGGCTCGGGAGCGTCGCCCCAACATTGTGTTCATCCTGACGGACGATCAGGATGTGGAGCTTGGCTCACTCAATTTCATGCCGCGCACTTTGCGACTGTTGCGGGATGGGGGCGCCGAGTTCCGTCACGCGTACACGACGACCCCGATGTGCTGTCCGGCCCGGTCATCGCTGCTGACGGGCATGTATGTGCACAACCACATGGTGTTCACCAACAACGACAACTGCTCCAGTCCCCAGTGGCAGGCGACACACGAGACGCGATCCTACGCCACGTATCTGTCGAATGCGGGCTATCGCACCGGTTACTTTGGAAAGTATCTGAACAAGTACAATGGCTCGTACATTCCGCCGGGTTGGCGTGAATGGGGTGGTCTGATCATGAACTCCAAGTACTATAACTACAGCATCAACTTGAACGGACAGAAGATCAAGCATGGCTTTGACTATGCCAAGGACTATTATCCCGATCTTATAGCCAACGATTCAATTGCATTTCTTCGCTCCTCCAAGCAGCAAAACCAAAGAAAACCCGTTCTACTCACCATGAGTTTCCCAGCGCCACATGGACCCGAGGACTCGGCGCCGCAGTACAGTCATCTCTTCTTCAACGTGACCACGCACCAGTGAGTTTAGCATAAAATCCTTATTTATACAAATAATTTTAAGACTGCCAGAATTGGCACACAAAAATTAGGAATAATGTAATTATTCAGTTTTAATAAGGAGATAAAATATTAGAATGTCAAAAATTATAATATCCGATATAAAAAATATTGTTTGTGGAGTTGAAAATTTTACCACATTAAAAAAAATCAATGATTATTTTTACTTTAAGCTTTTACTTAAATTGACATTTTTGGTTGATATTCAAAAATATTTAAACTTTTCTTCTTAATAGTAGTAACTTACATGATTTCCCATTTTTTTTTTTAATTTTCTGTTGTTAAATTTTCCAGTTTTGGTAATTGTTTCATCCCTGCTTATAATTAACCCTTACCGCATGAACATACATATTTCCAATAAGGAAAACAAATAATTTTATGCATATATGTGTTTATTAGGAATATTATAATACAGTCGAACTTCCCTAACTCGAATCACCATTATCCAGGAAAAAAGTTCGAGTTAGGGAATTTTTTTTTGTAGTATATTAAAAGAAACTACAAATGCATTCAATCATAAATACATTTCAAATTGCAAATTTTTCTTGTCACTTTCAACAAAAAAGGATTCCAGGTTGCCGATACTCTCAAAATTTGGTTTCTTCGTTCTTTTGCTGTATCCAGAAGAAGTTCCCGATTCAAATGTCATCATAGTTAATATTTCATTTTTTAATATAATAAGAAATGTTTTTGCTGACATACCACATTTGTCAGCAACTTTAATTTATTTGGTCTACTTTCAAATTCCTTAACTACCAATAAGTTTGAATATTTCTTTAAACATTTTTAAACATTTTAGTACACTGATGTGCTGACAAAGAAGTACATTTCGAACATCTTTCCTATAGCAATTTCACAAGCCTAAATAATTGTTGATGCAATATTCTACCATATTGCATCTCCATATGTTAATTTACATCAATATTACATATCCAAACGAGCCGGTAACAAAAGCATATAACAGATACGAAAAAGAAATTCAAACTTTATTGGAGATTTTGCCGAAAAATTCGACTTACAGGAGCACGGGCCAAAATTTTTGTTCGAGTTACGGAGAAATTCGACTTATGGAAGTTCGAGTTGTGGAAGGCGATTTGTATGAAATTTGCTCAGTAAATGCTATTGCCACTCGATTTTGTTCGAGTTAGAGAAAATTCGAGTTAGGGAAGTTCGAGTTAGGGAAGTTCGACTGTATACACCTTTTTTTTTGGGTATGTAGTTTAGGAAAAAATAAATGAAGAACCATACACTTTTTCGCCGATTTTTGCAAGAATTAGTATATATAATGCCTACCTTACAGTCAAATTATATGTATTTATGAAAGAAAACTTTATATTCTTTTGGAAAAAATTATTCTTCAACAAAAGAAATGTTTTCTTTGGGAGATATAAAAACCAGAAAGAGGGCAATTTATCATGAATTTAGGTGACAAAATTTTCAGGGGGTCACTAGTTATTTTTTAAATTAATTTTGATGAAAAAATTAACCCAGTTTTTAGTGACATTCTTTTAGTTTTTTGTTTAATTTATTCCAAGCCTTTTATTTGATTTTTTTTCATATTTTGATCTGGACTCAAAAGCACTTAAGCTATTTTTTTTTGCCTTAGTGAAAAATATTTTCTTCTAATTTAATTTTTAAATTAATACATTTTCTATGTTTTGAAATTTGTATTGACGTTCTTTTGGTATTTTATAATGTTATTCCAAGTTTTATTTTGTTTTTTTATTTGCAATACTTACAAAAATATTCCCCTTCACTTGCAGCACTCCGAGCTATGACCATGCGCCCAATCCCGACAAGCAATGGATCCTCAGGGTCACTGAGCCCATGCTGCCCGTTCACAAGCGATTCACTAACGTCCTCATGACAAAGCGTCTGCAGACACTCCAAAGCGTCGATGTGGCCGTGGAGCGGGTCTACAATGAGCTGAAGTCCCTGGGTGAACTGGACAACACGTACATTGTCTACACCTCGGATCACGGCTATCATCTGGGTCAGTTTGGTCTGATCAAGGGCAAGAGTTTTCCCTTTGAGTTCGATGTGCGCGTGCCCTTCCTCATACGTGGACCCGGAATACAGGCCTCCAAGGTGTAAGTGCTTGAATCCCTGTCGGATGAGTGAATGAATTAATCCCATTGTGAATGTCCTTCGACAGCGTCAACGAGATCGTATTGAATGTGGACCTGGCGCCCACATTCCTGGACATGGGTGGAGTACCAACTCCTCCGCACATGGACGGACGCAGCATCTTGCCATTGCTGCTCAGTCGTAATCGCATTGTGCGGGACAATTGGCCGGACAGTTTCCTTATCGAGAGTTCAGGTCGTCGGGAGACAGCGGAGCAGATAGCCGAATCCCGAGCACGCTTGTTGGCGGAACGACAGAGCATGAAACTGGTCAATAGCACCTTGCTGGAGGACCTACTGGCCACCGGGAGGAGCAGCAGCAGCAGCATCAGCAGTACGGTAGCCACTCTGCTGAGCTCCGTGGCAACCACGACAGAGCAAGAGGACCTCGAAGATGACGTGGATACCGACAATGAAGATGATGACGCGGATGCGGATGCGGATGCAGATGGTGCCATGGACAGTTCAGCACCTGCACTGGACGACGAGGAACTGGAAGATGCCGCAGCCGAGGAGGACGAAGACTATGAGCTGGAGGAGCAGGAGCACGACAACAGTCTTCCCCTGCCTCCCTACATCACCAAGATGATGCGACTCAACTCGGAGTGCTCGGATCCCGCGCTGCTCAAGAACTGCCTGCCCGGCCAGAAATGGAAGTGCATCAACGAGGACGGACGTTGGCGCAAGCACAAGTGCAAGTTCCATGTGAGTACTCCAGATTCAAATGTTATTTAACATTTAAATTATGATAGGATTAAATAGGATTTAAAATAAAACAATTAAAAATCGTATAGAATTTACAAATAAAAACTGGAACAATACAAAGAATACCCTTAGAAAAATAAAAGAAAGATAATAGCAAGAAAAGTAAAGTTTTAAGTATTTGAAATATCAAGAAAAGTACATTGAAACCAAAAAGTATTATTAAAAAAATTGCAATGGAAGGATTAATTTATTGGTTATATTTATTACTAAATGAGTGGCAAAAAAAAAAGACAGAATGAAGATTAAAGGAAATTTTAAAAGTGAAAAGAAAATTATAGAAAACTAAAGGAGCAGAGATAGCGAGAGTGAGAAGAAAATGTGAAAATAATTGAATGAAATTGAAATCAATAAAAATCACTGACCATTTGTGGGAGGAATAACAGAATGTTTGGAATCAGCAGTTTCTCTATAGGTACAGGGGAAAGAAGTGTTTTAAAAAGATAGAAAGATTTCAGTGAAGAAAACGCGTAAAAATAACTACAGTTTGTCTAAAAACGCTTTTAATTAAATATCTTATTATATATTTATTGGTAAGGTCATTTAAACTCCGTTTGAATGATGCAAACTTTTTTTAACCCATTGGGTACCCATTGAAAATGTTGAATTTTTGCAAAGGTCTAGTTTTTCAACTTTTATCCTCGATTTCTTGATGCAGAAAAATTCTTCAACCAATTCTAAGAGTGACTGCAAAAAAATTTTTTAAAAATCTCTTCGCTAGTATTTTTCATGATTTTTAGCTAAAAATGAGTTTAACCCATTTTTCCCACTTTCATACGAAAAGCGAAATTTTCAAAACATCATTAAGATACTTGAGAAAAGATTTTTGAAAAATTGTTTTTGCAGTCACTCTTAGAATTGTTTGAAGAATTTTTCTGCATCAAAATATTTTTTATCAAAATTCGAGGAAAAAAATTAAAAAGTAGACCTTAGCAAAAATTCACCTAAGGGGTTAAGAAAAGTTTGCATTATTCAAACGGAATTTAAGTTAACTTTCCAAAATATATATAATAAGATATATAATTCTTATTCAAAGTCAAAATGTAACATTTTTTTGAGTGTGTAAACTATTCTTGAGAAGCGTAATCAGTTAGTTGATAGTTCCTATTAGACTTGCTAGCCGAGTTGCAGTTTTAATTTACGACTTTGTCTTGGCTTTTCAGCTGCAACTGGAGCATCAGCTGGCGACGATGCCACGCAAGCAATACCAACGGAACTGCGCCTGCTTCACCTCGGACGGACTGGTCTACACCAAGATCCGTGCGCCGACATCTTCGCTGCATTCGCACTCGCACCTGCACCGCGTGCACAAACGCACCCAGATGCAGCATCAGCAGCAGCATCATCATAACCAGAATCTGGGCAGGCGACGCCATAAGCGGCAAGTGGAGCAGGAGCAGCAGCTGGAGGTCTATCACACAGAGTTGCCCTACGAAATGGAAGAGTTGCTCGATCTGGACCGTTCCATTGCGGAACTCGAGTCGCACGGTCACAGGAGCAAGCGAGAGGCGCCAGGACGACAGAATGTTTCATCTAGCAGCTCCAGCTCCAGTTCCAGCTCTAGTGATGCCATCGCTGTGGTCATACAGCAAATCCAAAGCACTCTGGAGACACTGGAGCACAAGTTCAATGAGCACGAGCTGGACAATCGCAACAGCAACAGCAGCAACAGTTCTTTGGGGCGTGGCAATAAGTTTTCGAAGGGCGGCACTCGATGTTTTGTGGATGATAGCACCGACAAGGTCAACTGCTCGGACGTCATCTACGAGGATGAGAAGACCTGGCGCACATCCCGCAATCAAATCGATATGCTCATTAAGCTGCTCAAGGACAAGATCAGCACATTGAAGGACATGAAGAAGCAGATGCGGGAAAGCAAGCAACAGGCGGCGGCAGCTGAGAGACGTGGCGAGGGGCGCAGACGCAACGATCCGACGTCGTTCCGGGAGAGCGCTGGTCCCGAGTTCAACATGAGCTACTTCACCGACATGGTCAACACGCCACGCTCTGTCCTGTTGCCAAATGTGTCCAGCAGTGGACAAAAGGAGATCCTTCGTGGCTATGATTCCATGGAACACTCACATTCGCCGCACTATGCCTCGCGTGCCGAGTGCTACTGCGAACCGGATGTGGGCGAAAGGTGAGTCCTTAAAGTGCTGACCACAGGTTGATCTTCTACTCATGCCCTTTGTCTTGACAGCTACGCGGACTCCAAGGAGATGGCTCGAGAGGCGCGACGCAAGCTGAAGGAGGAGCGTCAACGCAAGAAGGAACGCAAGCGCATCAAGAAGGCGCGTCTGGAGAAGGAGTGTCTGTCGGAGAAGATGAACTGCTTCTCGCACGACAACCAGCACTGGCGGACAGCGCCCTTCTGGAACGACAGTCCCTTCTGCTTCTGCATGAATGCCAACAACAACACATACTCCTGTCTCAGGACCATCAATGCCACCCATGATTTCCTCTACTGCGAGTTCACAACGGGCTTGATTACCTTCTACAATTTAACCATAGGTGAGACCAATTAGACTGATTTAGACTTATTCATTTATTTATATATTCAACATTGACTCAAGCAGTCGATCAAAAAATGAGAGCATTAAACAACAATCTCATAAAATATTTAAGTCTGTTCCGAATTCCGAAAGCGAGTCGATTTGCCATAAAACAAAAATCGACAATAACTGGTCGTTTTCAAAACGAGTCGTCGTCGGATTTGAAAATAAATGTCATTTAAAGCTTTAAAATCATTCCCTAAAATTATAAACTGAATATTATTATAATGTTGAGCATTTTGAGAATCGATTTACATCACTACTTATTGTTTAAATAGTTAAAGTATTATTTTAAAGGGTTTTTTTAAAAGCATCTATAAAATATTTTATAAAAAACGAAACCGAGATGTTCTGAATTTCACTTTAATTTTTGTTTCGATATCAGCTCTCGCAATCAATAGATTCTAGAGTTGCTTTAATTGAATAACAAAATTCGAACAACGAAGTTTTCGTCTAATTTACCTTCTATCTGCTATATTCAACCTGAAATATTTAAAGTGAAACGCTTTCGAAACCGAGTACGAAAAGTAAAAAAAAGCCCATTTCGATCGGAATTGGGAACAGCAAATAGTAAAATGTTCATTTTCGTTTCGTTTTTACTTTTAAATTTCAATTTAACACTAAAAATACACAAAACTTATTATGTTTTTCACACTTCAACTTTAAGCAGTTAAAAACAATTACTTAGAGCTAAAAAATAAGATTAAAATGGACAATATCAATTTAATTAGATTTAATTAAAACAGAAAGCTGAAAAGACAAGAAAGTGTATGCCATAATAATAAATTTAATTAAATTTCTCTTAATATACATATTCTTAAACTCCTTA
Organism: Drosophila suboccidentalis; assembly: GCA_037043435.1. Lineage (NCBI taxonomy): Eukaryota > Metazoa > Arthropoda > Insecta > Diptera > Drosophilidae > Drosophila > Drosophila suboccidentalis. The sequence continues at coordinate 96,820 of JBAMBK010000093.1, forward strand.
CTCACATCCTTGTCTTTGTTTTTAGATCGCTTTGAAACAACGAATCGTGCCTCAAGCTTGACGCCCGCTGAGAGATCCCACATGCACGACACGCTGGAGCACCTGAAGAGCTGTCGTGGGCGCAACTGCAGCATTCGCAGACAGCTGCCACAGATGGGTATGGGAATGGGAATGGGAACAGCTCTCCAGCCATCCGCTGTCAATCACGTGCAGCGGAACAACAAACGCAAGCATGGTAAGCAACTATTTGCATGGTATTCACATCTGATTCGAATAGACATTCACTTGTTTGTTACTTACTCCATTTAGCAGCGTTGTCGGGCAGCGTGGGCAACTTTGGATTCGTGAGTAGTCGATTGGATATGGATGTGGTGCCACCTGCCAAGCGGCGCAAACTCTCCAAATATCACAGGTGAGTGCAGTTGTGATTTACACAGTCATACAGTAATTCATTCGTTACCATTGAACACAGATGGACCAACTCCCAGCACACACATCTGAAGCGTCGTCCCTGGAAGCAGCAATCCCCCAGATACTTGCCCCAACAGCCAGTGCCGGCTGCAGTTGCTGCTGCAGTTGCCGCCTAAATGGTGTCATTATCTCTCTATCTACCAGTATCCAGTGAACACATATTCTCAGCTTGCCCAGCTTGCCAGATCTGGTCTACATAGATACACACTTAAGTACATGCAGTGATGTATAATGCGTTTTGATATCTTTTCTACGTAAATAAGACTGTGTTTTTTTATTCATATTAATTTTAGTTATTATTTTGATCACTGTGAGAACTCTTTTTGCTTCTTCAGCTTGACACGCAATAACAAAAGAATTAACTTAAATTAGTGCTTAAGTGATTTAATTTGTACATAAATTTTTTATCAAAATCCAAAATATGTATTTACACACTACATAAATTATTTAGCGCAATTGGTTTACAACTTATTTAAAATAAATTTAATTAGTAGATGAGTACACTTAGCCAAGAAAAATCAAGTTACCATAGAGATCGTACATATTTACATAAATTGTAGTAATTGTATTTATTGGAAAACTGCTAAAAACGCTACGCAAATAACAATCTGTTATTGTTGTTTTCTTCTGACAAAAAAAAAACCTAATACAATAGTTATTTAATGCCAATGTGCTGTAATTCTTAAGTCATACATATAACTCGTTCGTTTAGCAGCTAATTTGCGCCACTGAACAAATAATGTATCTGCTGTAGCAAAGTTAATATCGTACATTTAACTAACTTACTATAAAAAATTAAATACATATGTATGTAAAAATAAAAGATCGACATTTTCGGAAACAATTATTCAAATCTTTGTTTGTTTTTATGATTAAAAAAAAGGAAAACATTTCTGATTTCCAATTATTTTTTCAAACAATAAATTTGATATTGTTTGATAAAATTATTATTTTAAAAGGTTAAAAGATCCCAATTTTATATACCTAATAAAAATAACTCTTTTGCGCAGTGCCGAAGTTGAATTTATGCCAAAAATCCATTCAAAATTCTTTTCCAACAATATATAGACCATATCTGAAAGGCTCCAACGGCCCAATCCTACTGCATTCATTTAATTTTTGACCGTCCCACTTAACCCTGCTTATCTCACAAACCAGGTGAGTTTCCAAAAGGGTTAGTATAAACTTTTGTTAGTTAAATCTAAGCCTTTCAATCGGTGTATAATTTGATTCATAGCATATTTTCCATTCTTCCTGTGTGTATATGCTAGTCGCCTTTCGCACCCTTCGTGATGCTTTCGTCACTAGCGTCGACTGCCGGCCACAGTGATGACAGTTCAATTAACAATTGAACTGACGTGTAAGCACCAGGCAAAATGCAGCGCCTAAGAGTATGCTACAGATTTATAGCTCTATGTGCCAGAAGATGCACAATTCGTTTGTAAATATCTATAGCACACTTTTCAGCGTATGTGCAAAATAAAAAGTGAATGTGTCAGGTAAGACATTTTTGTTTAGAATTAGTCCGATAAATTTCTGTACAATCATCTTAAGAATGTGGCTTTTGTCTAATGTATACCAAGAACGTTGAAAGAAAATCAATTTGTGTTTAGACCTTTGAGAATTAGTTGCTTGGTTTTTTAAAGTCTTTATGACCAATATTGACTAGCCAAGAATTTCACTACTTATACTAAGTGTAAGATCCCAGGTAGTGACTAGCTTCCGTTACTACCTGCTTATATACAACTTGATCCAGAGTATTAAAATGTTTATTTTTAGTAATCCAATTTTTGATACAATGTAGCAAAATGTGCTAAGGTCGAGAATACTTTTGTTTTAATCTACAAAATAAATTCGAATATGTGCTGTTAATGAATGCACTTCGTTGTAAGGTATGGTCTTGATTTTATTGCAAATTATCAGTTGTTCGGTCAGTATTAACCAGATCACACATAAATTCGGTCAGTATTTTAAAATTACTTAATTAGATTGCAGCTATCAGGGTGAAATTAGAAAGATTAAACGTTGACCGATAATTTTTTAGTCAGAACCCTAAAAGGAGCAATCAATTCGAATAGGTTGCGATCCATTGAGTAAATGTTTGCGAAATCATTTTGTACTCGTGTGCAATACAATTTATCACTGATAAGTGATAAAACTGATAACATAGAAAACTGCTACAACAACAGAGTGAATATTCGTTGTTGATCAAATAGTAACTTGGAGTCTGTTTTTTAGGGTTGATTAATAGAGAATGATAGAATGGAGAGAAAGAGAGAGAGAGCATCCAAGACGGAGAGACCTAAATGGAAGACTCTTCCACGCATCTGTGGATCCAGATGTAAATAAATATATGCGCTAATTAACTTGCCGAGATGTTTTCATGAGCTGTCAAATATTGTTACCCACTTGGCAATTCACACTTGACACTTGACGCGCTAATTTCCGTTGCAGCTAGTGGACTATCGAGGGGGGGAGAGTAGCGCGTTACCTCCTCCTCCCCTCCAACTTATCTCGATCAAAACACTGAGAGAGTGGGACAGTGAATGAGAGAAAGGGAGAGACAGCGCGTGCATAGAGGGCTTGACAACCAGAGCGTTCGGAGCGTTCGTTCATGTGGAGATATCGTGTTAAAATTTTGCGCAAGCAACAAAGTTATCAGCTTGAAAATTAAGTATATTTATTGTTTGCTATGCGGCTAAGAAATACCTGTGTGTGCCTACTGAGAAGCACCTAGTGCCTATTGCCAAGACCAAAGAGCTTAGAGGCCTCCATCCGAGGCCTTTGCACTGGTTCGTCGATCTTCGGTCATACTTTGAAATAACGTCCAGTATTTATTGTTGGCTGTTGCCACTTTACGATGCGCACTTCAATCGAGATATCGTGCTGAAATTTCACAATTTCAGTATTGCGAAGTCTCGGAGGCCCCGCCCCAGGTTTTCTATGCCCCGGGCACGTACACAGCCCACCAACCTAAACTAGGCAGCTGTTGAAAATCATAAAAGTAAATTGTACGCAAAGTCCAAAAAAAAGTTGATTCTAATAAGAAATTTCTGATTAATTATAAATTAAATAATTGTTTACTTCGTAAAGTTACTCTAATAAATGTCATAAGGATCATTGTTTTCTTCTAAATTTGTTTATCAACTCGCTCGCATAATAATTAAATTAGAGTGGAAACAATAATTCGTAATAATTTAGTAATTAGCATTAAGTATAACACACACGTAAACACATGAGTATCCAGGGGATTCCTAGATAGGTAAATATTTATGACAATCTTTTGTTAATACTCCTAAACAAATGCGCACTTATCTTATATAATATGAACACACACTTTAAAGAAAATTTCACATAAAAACAACATTTTATTTGCACTATCATTTTAATGACAAGCAATCATAAATCTTACTTTTTCTATTATACTTTTTAAAATCAAATAAACAAGTAAGACTCATCTTGTAAGTATTACATGAGTAGATACTCTCAGTTATAGAAAAATTATATTCAATAATTTCTATATCTTTTACCAATATCAAATTAAAAGTTGTAATTTTTAATTTAATACGAAAATCTATTCTAAAGTATTTACTTGCAAGATTAACTCAAATAACACCCAAATTTAAATAAATTCGACTTGTCTAATTATCCGAAATATTTTTTATAATTTTAGTTAAATTTACCCCAAAATCAAAGACAATTTCTGATTGTTAAGATGAAACTCTGCTCGTGCTTCTCTGAGTGTAGTCATAATTTGATAGTAGTATAAAAAAATAAATTAAAAATTGGCGCTTGCTACTTCTTTGATTTTTTTGTATGCTTTTAAGCTGATAATGGATTAAGCCACAGAATAATTCTAAGCGCGTAAGTAGAATTGTCAACATTTTATTAACTTCAAAGCAAAGACGAGGATATCTTCAAGTCAATCATATCTTTAAACACACACATCGTTCCTTCTCGTTTTGCAGCACACGTTTTCCACTTCTTAATTAACTCAATTAATTAAATAAACACGCTTGTTTCATTAGTTGTTCATTACCTAAAAAGATTCCACAATGAAAGTCGTAGTTGCTCATAATATTTAAATAGAATTAATTGTTTTTTATTTTCATTATAACTTATAATTAGTAATGAAAAACCTATAATACAAACTATAAATACAGTTACTGACAAAGGAATACCATTGTTGCTCTATAAAATTTCTTAGCTCTTACTTATGTGATAAGTATTGGTGTTTATTGTACTTAGTTCTACAATAGTTTGTCAAAATTAGGCTAATAAAAAGCAAATAAAACAATTTTAGTTTCTTTTCTTTAATGATATTTGTTGCTTTAAATTAAACTTTACAATTACTATCTAGATAAATAGTTTTACAATATTAATGTATGTACAATCGCTGCTTAGCAGTTAGTAATAAGTAATTTATGTATTTATAATTGAAATGAAATTATTTATGCTTTGGATGAGTCTCTAGCAGCTTTTGGGTCACTTGACGCAACACCTGTAATTTCTCCTGATATTTCTGGGATGCCGCCAGGGACTCGGCCTCGCCGTGATGTGAATGATGATCTGCGCCGGATTCCATCTCCGAGTGATGATGATGATCGTCATGATCATCTGCGGGGGAGCAGCTGCCGTGACTGTGTCCATGACCACCACTGGCACCTGGAAGCAAAAAACAAATTACGAAACTTATTAGCTTTGTAAAATGGAAGTATGTAAATATTGAGAGGGTGTAATTAGTCTCTAGTGTTAATTATTGAAAATTGTTTATTTAAGTCGAAGTGGGAGAATGACATTCACAAACTGAGTGGCGTCTGGGCTCTGGGGTCTGGGGATTGGGGTCTACAGACGGTTCTTTTTGACGCATTGGGTATCCCCAGTGGCTGAGATGATTTCACTACGGGGTTTTTTCCCAACCTGTTTTACGGTGTACACAAAACCACCGGCATCTCTCGAAACCACAAAGCTGACAAGGTCTATTACAAGGCCAACAGGGCGAAAAATCTTAATAAAATTAATAAATGATAAAAAAAAATAAACAATTTTGTGATCTGTCTCAAAAGCGAGTCATATGTAAAGAACCTGTTCCTAATTCCCTCGAATCGATTCCGGTTAACAAAGAAAAGATGTCGCAATCACACACACACCCATACATATATATATATATATATATATATATATGTATATATGTACTTGATTATCTACTTACCGAGCTGTTGCAATCCAAACATTATCAGAAATCCGACAAAGAGCGCGAGATAAGCCAATAGGCCGGAGCGATTCTTTGATAGTATCTCAAAGAACACGACATAAATGAGCGTGCCGCATGCGAAGCCCTGCAGAATGGCCGATATCAGATTGGGGCCACCGCCGCTTTGGCCATGGCTAATCAGAATGCCCAGTCCGATGCCCAGAGGACTCACCACGGCAAATGTCAGCACATAGAGAACGGAGAGACTGAGCCGAGTCCGGGCCACGATCAGTTCGACGCCCACGCAGAAGGCCAGAACCAGTTTGTGGGCCGAGACGGCGCCAAACATGAACCACACCGAGCTGGCGGATCCCTCCAGGCCAATGGCCATGCCCTCGAAGAGCTCGTGCAGGGACAGGGCCAGGACGATGAAGAGTCCACGGAGCGACGAGGTGAGCGTGTCCCCGGAACTGTCCGTCATGGCCATGTGACTGTGTCCATGACCATGATCTGTGATTGTGACTGTGGCTATGATTGTGGCTGTGACTGTGCTGATGATGATGCACTGCACCATACTTTTGCTGCTCCAGATCATTCTGCATCAGATCCTGCACAGACAGCGAGCCATTTGGCGGCGGAGGAGCTGGAGTAGATGTTGTCAGCTCAGCTGAGTTGGCAGTTGGCGCCGTCGCCGTTGCCGTCTTCATCAGATGACTGTGACGAATGCTGTGTCCCCGCTCGAAGGCAGCGCTGGCGTCGTCCTGATGATAGCGGTGCATCCACGAGTGCATTGCCTCCTCGATGAAGTACATGAGAAAGAAGCCGCAGCACATGAGCAGCTCGGCCAGTGGAAACGTGAGTTGGCCAATGATTCCGCATTCCTGCAGTTGTTCTACAACTTCTTGCACCTCGGGCAGCAGGTGGAGAAAGGTGGTGGCCAGCAGCACACCGCCGCCAAAGTACAGCAGACACTTGACCACGGTGGCCGAGCGGGCGTTGGTCTGGTTCTCAGTCCAGTGGTAGAATCGGTCCAGCAGGAAGGGAATGGAGCCGCAGAGGGCGCTGGCACAGCAGAGCACCACCATGGCGGTTACCTTTGCCGTCAGCAGAGAACCGGAATCGTCATCATGATCATGATCATGATCATGATCATGATCGTGTTCGTGCTCATGATCGTGCTCGTGCTCATCGTGACGAGCTGCCAAGTGGCTAACGGGCTCATCAATTTGCAGGAAGCATTTTAAGAAATTATTCACTTGTGTTTGGTTCATTGTGATTTTGAATTTATTTTCGTTTGTCTCGACAAATCAATGCTTATTCCTCTCTCTCTCTCTCTCTCTCTCTGTCTCTTAATCCCCCTCTCTTTTGTCCGCTCTTTGTATTTGGCCTATAATCGCCAAAATGTTATTGTTATTGAATCGACAGCAGCTGCATTTGGGACTTCTGTTTTATGCCTTGAATCTCAATATTTCACTTTCGATCCGTCCCGATCCGCACGTTTAAATATTTTGAAGTTTTCTTCAAAAGGTTTTCTTTGACCAACCCACAAAAATAAAACGGGAATCGGCAGTGTTTTTTCTTTTTTTTTTTTAATTTTATTGTGATTTTTGATGTTTTGAATTTTTGATTTTTCCGCTGCGCAAGTGTTAAATGCTCGAAGCGATCACACAGACTGATTGGCGATGGCTGAAACAGAGTCTGTTTGGAGCTCTTAACTGCTTTGCTTTTGCTGCCGCCGCTGCTGCTGCTGCTGCCTCTGCCGCTGCCTCTGTCGTCAAAGTTGCCGTTGGAAGTTAGTTGTGAGTTTTCTAGCATGCATTTATTTGCTTTGCTCTGTGTCGGCTCGCCCGCCTGCAACATTCACGAGTTTACTCTCCCGACGACGTCGACGACAACAACGACGACGCGTCGGCGACACGTCGCGACGTGAGCAGCAAATTAAATAACCGCAATCGGCAGAAATTCTCTTTTTGCTCAACTGCTTATTGGCTCTCTTCTGCTCTCTACTCGAACGTTCACCTGTTGTTGAGCAAACACTATTTCTTGTCTTGTGCCAAGCATAAACTCACACACGCACACACACACACACAACATTAGCAATTGTAGTGGGTTGTACAATGCACAAAGGCCAATGGAATTAACATCTCAGCTTGGCAATTCTCCGATTGCATCCCTTCACTTTTCGCACCGCTGGAGCTAATGACAGAGATGGAGAGACAAAGAGCGAGATAGAATTATCTCTGACCTTTAGTTTGCATGTATTAGGATCAAACTGCTTTATGATTCAGTAAATAATACATATTTAGAGTAACAGCAGCCAGTTTTTCAAACTGTTTGTCAAGGTGAAAGCTTTTTCGTATGAAACCAAAAAGCTCGCGGTTCTTGTCTTGGCTAAGCCACTTTGCATATGATTTAGCTGCGAATCGGTATTAAAGTGAAATTCTTAAAGCACATTGAAATTAGCTCAATTAAATGACACTTTGGAAATTGATAAGCTCAAAATTGGCATGGGCACATAAATAGTTTAAGTGAAACTGTGAATCATCCTCTCGCTTTGTTTACATTTACTGTGTTTTTAATTAACTTTTTACAACAGCAGCTCTCTCTTCTCAGAAAGCAGTACTGTTAATTACTGGACATTAACATCTCAGCTTATTATGAAAACGGCAGAATAAAATAAAAATTTAATATAAAAAAGAGTTTCTAAAATAAACCTCAAGGATTGTTACTATAAAACTTGAAAAGAAGTTGTTTACATGTTGAACTCAAAGTGATAAATCTATTCCTAATCGGGCCAATTAAAAACAAATATAATGCCAGTTCTAGGAAATTGCAATCTAACGCAACTTAAACAAATAACAAATAGTAATATATAAATAGACTAATGACACTACTGAGACTAGACAATGTTGACTAAGAATATTACTTAATCGTCTGTTGTTGTCAATACATTTTGCAAATGAAATTTATCATCACGTGATAGAATTGTAACTTAGCTGCATTATAAAATTAACTTGAACTTTCATTATATCATTTATATTTTTTTATTTACATACTTGATTCATTTGAATTGAAACCAAGTTTGAGCATCTTTAACCAGAAGATACCCTGTAATCACTCATATTTCCTAGCACACTGATCAACTTGCAATCTGCAATCCTTTGATTAATTAAAAAAAAATCAAAACGATCAGAATTTACTCAAATAAATTGTAAACACACACATACGCACACACATTTTTAAATAATTTTCTTTTATTTCGTTTTCATTTTTAGCTTGTTTTCGGTTTTGTTTCTCTTGTATGTTTCTCGGGGTTTTTTTTCTTTCTTTTGCTTAAATCTTTTATGTTTTGTTACTTATAATTAATAATAAATCATTTTTATACAATATTTATCTTTTACATACTTGTTTTTCAGTTGTCAACTGAAATGGCGCTTAAACATTTCAGCTGTAAATGACTTAAATATTTTTCATGTGTTTCTTTTTTTGTTTTTGTTTTTGTCGCTCGCGTATGCAATAAATTTAAATGTTAAATTTGTTTAAAACTGCTTGCCAGAGTTAACAATGTTAACTGCTTTACCTGCAAATTAGCGAAAGGCTATGCGTGCACTGCTTGCCAAACGGTTAAACGGTTAAACTTCCGCTCTCCTACGCTCCTCTTCTGCTGCTGCTCCATCGGTTCTGTTAAATATGTCAAGTTCTTCTGTTCTGAATGCCTTTTCTCAAATTTGATAATTTCATTAATGCATGCGCTTAAATGGTTTTCATTTTCTTTCTTTCTTTCATTCCCTTTTCCTTTTGTTTTTGTTTGTTTATCAACATTAAAGTACATTATATTGTATGTATAATCTGTTATACTTGACTTTTTATAGAAATATCGCTTTCTCATTATTGTTGTTTAGCATAATTTGTTTTTGTGTGAATTACGTTTTAGCTTTAGACTTCATATATAATACAAATGATTTTCATTTAACTATACAAGAAATTTGGTAAATTTCATATGTAATTTATTTTATATCATTATTTATGTTATCATGTAATGTTCGAAATTTGATTTTTGTTTTCCCATGCTTAAAGAAAATCGCAAAAACACATTTAAAGTTAATTTTCGTTTCATGCTGTTGTTGTTGTTGTAAAGTTAACACTATATTCCACATTCATTCAACTTTCATTTTATATTCTTTTCTTTTTGTTTTGTTCTTGTTGTAGTATGTATATTTTAATAAGTATAAAAAATTTGTTTAAAATATATATATATTTATCATAGAGTTGCTGTTGTTGTTTTTACGCTTTCTGTGTATGGGAAGGAAAACAAATTCGTTCAGATGGGTTGAAAGTTGTTTCTGTTTCGATTTCGAATTTCGAATTTCTCTTTATAAGTATATTATATATCTGATTTAAAAGGGTTGTAGTCGTATTCATGTTTGTATGTGTGTTGTTGGGTACGGGAGGCGTAGCTGCAGGCAGCTTTCAGTGTAGTAAGTATGTAAGTATAGTATCACGTAATATCAAAATAAATAGCTCAGTACTTTGTTTTTGTTTTCTCTTTTTATTTTTTGTTTTGTTTTTTCCGTTTTTTAACTTTCTTCATTTATCATTAACTAGAAAATGATTGATATTGAGTAGTTGCTATCTTCCTTTTCGTTTGATTAGCTATTGCTACTGGGAAACATAGTGCCGCCTAGAAGGAGAAGAGTGTGCTACATTTTTCATATTTGGTTAAGGCTTTATGTGTGGAATTCCAGCTGCACTGCTTGCGATTTTCACTAAATTTCGTAAATGTTTGTTTTTTAAATAAAATTGACCTAAATACACACACTAATCAAATAAATGCACTAATCTTGTACAAAATGAATTCAACTACTAAAACATTAATCGCAATTCATGTTCATCCTTCGGCTCTAGTTATAAAAATTATGTACAATAGCATATATGTACGTATGTACATACACACACACATACATATGTACACATGTATGCTATGTACATACATACAAGATATATATTTGTGTAAAAAGTGCATCCAAAAGCAGAGCTAAACAAAAGCTGCCTACGCTTAAAGAGAGGGATTGGGAGCTACAAGAGATTGGGATGCTGACAAGGATATGGGAAGAGTGAATCTGCCTTAGGGCGCAGTGAGATAATTAATTTCTCATCCTGGAAGATTTCAGCTTTAAATAAATGTATCTTTAGATGGTGAATATTTGAAACAGTTTAAAATTTATTTTGATATTGCCATAGAAATTGCTGTTTTTTTAATCGTACAGAAAATGCAACAAGTCAAGAAATTATTTTATTCACTCCGCCCTAATGTGCAAATGTGTTCTATATGCATGCATGTACAATATACATTGTATATAGAGGCATACGAAATACACAAACATACATATTTAAATAACTTGCTTCATACATACATATGTTCAATAGTTGTTCGAATGAATTGAATATTTTGTTATACGCGTATAGTAATGTACAATTTGTTGTTGTCTATAAATATTAATGCATGTAATGCTTTGTAGTTTTTCATTAAATGATGCTGCACTAGTATTTAAATAAGTTTATATCTGTATATATGTATATAAATATGTTTTAAGTGTCGTTTTCTCTGTCGAGTGTCCGTGTGTGTGTGTCGTGTGTGTGTGTCCGTGTCCTTCTGTTTCAAGTTCTTCATCAGTTAAGAGCAATTGGTTTTCCTTATCGAGTTTTCAAAGCAGCCTGGCTTTGTTTTTTGTATTATGAAATTATTATGACAGTTTGGTATTTGTTATGTTTCAATAATTTTGTATGTATATTATTTGCATTTTGTTTTGTTTGTTTCTTCTTTTTTTTTTTTATTAATAATATAATTAATAATTATAATAATTTATATAATTAACATAAACGCAAAATTGGTAAATAATAAAAATAATAATAAAATTGTGTTTTTTGTTTTTGTATTTTTTTTGTTGCAATCTTTTTTACTGTTTTTTTTTTTGTTTTTATGTTGTGTTTAATGTTTAGGTTCATATTTTTTTTGTTTGCTTTTAATTAGTTTTTGAATTTGTTTGTTGTTTGTTGTTTTTGCTTTCTATTTTCTGTATTTATATAAATTACAACGGAAGTGTCGGTGTATTTGTAGTTGGTGTTGGCGTCAACATCGACGCGGATGGAGGATAACGCAACGTGTGCTGCGACGTTGCTTGTTGTATGTAATCCTGACTCGGATTATTCAATACGCTATCCCGTGAGTTTGAATGTGAAGTGGCGCGCAGCAATGTGACTGCCTCGCGTTCTGGACTACATTGTACACCGTCTAGTCATTTTTGGCGCGTTGATTTCTTCTTCTTTCGTTTAAAGAAACAACAACATCTGGAATATAAGGAACCACTAGAAACAGTTACAAGAGAGAACCAAGAAAAAAAAAGAGAATTGCGCATTAAAACGACAAAGCAAAACAACATCAAACAACGATTGATGCATAATCTATAGATTGATCGATAAGTCGATCAATCGATAGATCATCATCATCATCATCGTGATCAACATACTTTGTTTCATCGACAAGTTCTACTTCGGGCTGCTGAGTGATGGGTGTGTTCGAGTGTCCGGCCGTGGGATCGTCCGCATTCAGTTCGCCATTTGTCGAACTCACAACCTGTAACAAACAACACAAAAAAAGATGGCAAAGAATTGCGCAAAATATATTTGCATTAGTAACGGGTTTAATTTGGCACATACACTAAACATAGAGTATACATATTGTCTGCATTCTTATTGTGTATTTCGTGATTATACATACTGGACGTATCACACACTTTCTTTTATTTTATTATTGTAATTGTATTTTTTTTTTTTTTGGTTTTTAGCGCTAGTCAAAAAGTTTAAACAATTCAATTTGATACTGCCAGACAAAAAATGTAACAAAATCAATGTCCCATCTGGAGTTCGATGAGTTTTTTAGCTAATGGTGTGCTAAGTGAATTGTGACCGACACTACAGTGAACTAATTTTGAAGACTTGCTGATGTTTATCAAGATGTCTGCAAACGAGACTCAAGTACTTTAACTTTATCTGATGCTGAAATAATTGATGATGTTATATTCAGTTCGAATTCTTCTCTATGAAACTCAAAAAAAACTGCAGGTGAGGATTTTTAAGGCACAATAAATATTTGATTAATGCAAAATGAAAAGCTATTTAATTTCACATATGGTTTATCGGAGCCTATATAACCTAGATTGGTATCTCAACCGGTTTCGGTAAATAATAGAAATATAGAAAATAAGATGATTTTAAATTTATGTTTAGAAATTTCTAAACAAGAACAATTATTAAGACAAGTAAGATTTGTATATAAATTCTAAATAAATATAAATTATATTTTTAGTTTATACTCCTTTAATTTACAAATAATTTTGTATCCTAAAAAATATGTTTTATTGAATTGTGATCTGATAATATTGCATAATTTAATGAAATCGATACAACATTTACTAATAGTACTTCCAAGTCTTGATTAACTTTTATTAAGTGTCTAATAATGTTCATTCTATTTAAGTTAATAAATTCCTCAAATTGTAAAACTTGTTTTCTATTAAAAATAGTGTGTTTAATGGAAAAATCCTATTACTACAGAGATTGCCTTTCCATGCTCAGCTCGTTTGCAGATAGATTACAATTGTGTTCACTTGATTGATACAAAAGAGACACATTCATATACACAAAGGACACACATACATACATACACACACACAAATATATAGATAGAAACAATCGCACATAGAAAACGTTTCAAACTGGAGGACACAGGCCACAGGAAGTTTATGAAATACCTCGCGCTCTTTGTTGACCCTAAATATGTAAGTATGTAAATAAAACTTTATAGCTTATTGTTTCGGGTAGGCAATTTAATTGGACTTGATGATATAGTAGTAGGTAGCAGATAGTAGTAGTAGTAGTAGGTAGTATATAGACAGTAGATAGTGGTAGGTAGAATTGGAGGGTCTCGCTTGGCTTATTTCTTAGCTTCGTCCTCGCAGTCGCTTGGCTCATAAGCATCAAATGGGCTATCATCGTCCGAGCTTGAATCTTCGGGCAATCTCTGTAATAAGTTTGGCTTCACAATATCTGTTGTCTCTGCATTATAATGGACATGCCAATGAATTTGCAATTGTACGATGTGTATGACAAGATAATGAGCTTCCAATTATTGTTTGCCGAATTCTCACTAACTGTGCTGTGTGTGTGTGTGTGTGTGTGTGTTTGTTGTGATTTGTGTTTGTGTTTATGTCTATGTGTGTGTTTGTGTGTACATGCAGTGCTAATTCCCTTTGCAGGACATGCATATAGATCGGTGTTGGTTAACGCCATGCAGTGCTGCAAAAATTATATCTAGATGATTGCATCTATATAGATTTGATTGTCTCATTCGCATGCAATTCGTTTTAAAATTAATTTTTAATTAATAATACTAGAGTCAAAGCTATGCACATTACATATTTTATAATAATCGGAACAGGCTGTATTCAAAAAAGAAAGTCCGAGAAAAATAGAAACTAGTGGAAACTAGTGGAGCAACGATTGAACAAACAAACCGAACGATAGGATAGTACACTTGGGATATTGGATATTGAATTCAGTACCTTGTTGAGCTAATGTAGAGTAAATCAAGTGAAAACATTAGAATTGAAAAGGCCAAAAATATAACAGTCTGCGAGTAATTCAATGAATAAATATTCTTTGTTGTAATCATCATCATCATTATCATATTATATTTAGGTATGCTTATAATCTATATATGTAAATATATTGTATGTATATGTAAAATAATGTTGATATACAATTATGTATTCATGAATGGTATGTAACGAATATACACATTGCATTTTAGGATAATGTCAGGCATTTAGCGAGCAGGGAACGAAGAGAGAGAAAACAGGAAGAACATTTATACTAAATATATGTATATAAACGTATGTATGCTAGATATGTTGAAACCAGAATTGAAACCCAACTTGTTTTCATTCGGGCTGCGAGCGATCTTCGCGAAATTGAACATGAATATATGTATATATTTACAGAAAACTGAACAGAACACAGAAAACGTAAAGATCTTAAAGATGTTGTACAAATTTGTCTGCTTTTTAGTTTTTTGTGTTGTATATCTGCTAATTATTTGTTTTGTTCTTTTGTTTGCCTCAGGCTTCAGCTTCGGCTTGGTGATCGACTCGGGACTTACCTGCACTGAACCATGCCGATCGGCGGGTGTCAGATTGCCAAGGGTCGCACCCGGCTTGGGCACGTCCGGCCACGCAGCAACACCTCCTTTGGCATTTGTCTGTGGATGGGTCGGAGATTCAATTGGTTCGTTTCGTTTCGGATCGTATCGGATTGGATCAGTTGGAGTTTCGATATCGGAGTGTCGGGTTGTAGTTTAATGGGTTTCAAGCGAGCGATCAATGCATAAATTTATCAATTATTAATTTGTCAATTTATCGATGTGTTTATTTTTGTATTTTCAAGAGACAGACTAGACTCTAAAGTATAAAACTAAAGCAGTTCAAGACGAATGTGCGACCAATAAAACTAAAGTTATTACATCAATGTAACCAAGATTAAATTTAAACATTTAAAGCCAAAATTAAAGTCCATAGTTTTCAATTGTGTGTGAAGGTGTGTGTTGTGTGTGTGTGTGTGTAATGTGGTTTGTACAGCAGCATCAACTAAATATTTATGTATACCAGTAGTTAGAACCGTTCACCAAAATATCTAAGCCCAAAAAAAGCAGCAATTCTGAAAATTTGTTAGTGTCTTCAAATTGAAAATAAACTATTTACATCAATAATTGTATCTTGAGAAGCTTTGAACTAGAGCTCTAAAACATTTCGACAAATTCTAGCCATCTATTTAAATCGAAGGATCTTAATGATGCTGCTTAGGAGCATCTAAAATATATATCACAAGCCTCAAATTCTATTAAGGACTGAAAAGAACCAACAGACTACTACAAAATAAAAAGCATCATCTAATTACAAACAAATATATGTTTAATTATAGCAAATTACACAAGTACAAGTACGATAAATGTATCCCTCTCTAGCTCACTGAAATGACAGATATTTATGCATCCTTAAGCATACTTTCAATTAAAATCAGCATTCATTGATCTTAGCTAACCAGAACAAATCAATAATGTCTAACCTGAAGTATAATAAATTCATTATCGTCATTATCAATCTCATCGAAATCAAAATACGAGACGTCCTAAATCAAAGTACGCTCAATAGATCAGAATCAAATAAACAAACCATTTTTGTTAAGGTAAGAGAGAAATTTAAAAGCAGAGTTTAAAATAAATAATAGTTGTTGGAAGTTGGAAAAGGAAATTGCAATATTTATAGAGTAAAAACAGGAAGAAGAATATAAATTGTGTAAGTTAAATGGAAATTTAAAGCTTAGTAAAAACACACAATGAAATAACCGTTTGTCTTTTAACCGGGAATATTAAACTAAATTAGATTTTGATTAAAAACCACAAACAAAAAAAAGTTAAGAAATGAGAAGTATCTCGCAATATTGGTCAGTGATAAATTAACAATACTTTACCTTAGCCGTAACATTATGACGATCTTTATTTGGTGAAATGATGACTTCATGGCCAGTTTGCAGAGATCCGACGGGCGTCGACTGTGAGCGTGTCAATGATATAGTATATATGGATGCAGTCGATTTAGTTATCGATATTATTGTTTAAGTTGTATTTAATGCACAGTTGAAGATATATTATATATATTCGAGTTTTAGACACACAAATACACGCATAGACACATGAAACGGTGTTTTGTTTGATTTATAAGTTTAATAATTGTTTCATTTTGTTTTGTTTTTGTTTTTGTTTTTTGGTTTCGTTGTAGTTGTAGACAGGAAATTTTTAAAGAGAGAGAGAGAGAAAGAAGAGAGTGCTGTTAGAATGGCTTCGATTACAGTTAGTTTCTTTTTGGCCTTAACGCTAGTGCTTAACAACTATTGATTGGAGCTTGCGACAAGCATTTACCAACACTGAACAAGCAAACTATCTTTGGCACTTTTGGCAATATTCTTCAGAGCAGAGAGTACAGTGTAGTGTAGTGTAAGTGCAGTGTATTTGGATTGTGATACCTTATCGGATTTATTCTTGGCCAAATACGAAGGCGCCGCATTTTTAATGACCTTCATTTGATCCAGCTGGTCCTTGGTCTTTTACACACACATACGAGTACAACAATACACAAAAGTAAAACATCTTAATCGGATTTATAAGCAACAATTGCAAGCAAACAATTTAAATAACAAAAAATATACGAATTTGTTTTTTTCGATTATCTTTTTTTCTTTTTTTTTTTTGGTTTCTTTTTTATGGTTGGGGTGTTACTTTTTTTTTCTGTGCTATGTTGAGTGGTCTCTCTTTAATTTAATTTGGTAATTGGCGCTTTATAAAAATATATGTATAAACGGAAAGAAATAACATCGCGCTGCAACAAGAATCGAAATTGAATTGAACAATCTGGGGCCCATCATCATCATCACCATCATCGTAATCATCATAATCATCGTAATCATAATCGTTATCACCTGCTGTAATGCTGTTAACGGGCAGCTTTGGCTTGCATGCTTCCAATTTAATTGAATTGAATTGAATTGATAACTCTTTCAACTGTTAACTTTACCGGACGGGGTCTTGAACATGCTTTTAACCCATTTCGAAAGTGCATTTGTAAAGTTACATGAGGAGGCGCATTATTCAAGTGTTAAGTTAATGGATCATTCTTGATATTCTTAAGTTTCCTAAAAATTAAATATGAATTTAGAATTCGGCATAGATGCATGTATGTACATGAGAATGCGTATAGTTCTCTTTTTTATGTAGTAGTAGTTGTTGTTGTTATTGTAGTTGTAGAATCAATGTCTGAGCGAATATTATGTGAACTGAATAGACTTCAAAATTAAAACCTACCATTGTCTTCCCTGTCCAATCGAATTCGCCCTCGTCGGTGTAGCCCTTACGTTCGAATAAGTCTTGAAACAGTCTTCGCAGAAAATCATAGTCGGGTGTTTCGAAAAAATCTAACCGCCGCACATAACGCAAATATGTTGCAAACTCTTCGGGGTGGCCGTCACAAAGTACCTGCAAGATTTCAAATAATTAGTCCAAGTTTATGTATTAAAAAATCTTCGATTGCAAATTAGTCACAGATCTTTAGTAAAATATAAAAAAAAGTTTGTATCTTTGGTAGATTGAAATTTTGTGTAACATCTCTTGTATTCGTAAAATTTTAAACTATTTTTTACAAATTTAATTGAAAAAAACTAAATATTAAATTTAGCTTGCAAAACTTTCTAAATTAAAAAAAAAAAATTTAAAAATATTTTAATTGCTTATGTAGAATCTGTCAAAGTCACAGATCTTTAATAAAATTAACAAATATTTAAATTCAAATTATTGTTAGCATCTTAATCAAATTAGTCTTATATTCTAAAATATTTTAAAAGCGTAGATTGAAATTTTAGTTAACATATCTTGAATTCATTAAAAAGTTTAATTACTCTCTGGCAAATGAAATTGAAAATAAAAACGAACTATTAAATTAAAGCTTGCAAATCCAAAAAACTTTTTAAAAGTAAAGCCAGAAATCTTCAATCAAATAATTACAAAATTGTATTATTCGTAAATTCAAATTATTGTTAACATCTCTTAAATTCATTCAATTTCAAATTATTCTTCTGCAAATTCTATCGCAAGTTTTAATTCATATCCTCAAAAAACTATCTATTTAATTAATAAATAAAATTAAATATTGCAATATTCTAAAATATTTTAAAAACGTTTAGAAAATATTTCTACAGATTTTAAAATTAGAATTATGATGTAGAATCTGTCAATGCCAAAGACCTAATGGATTTACAATCAAAAGTTTTCTAAAGAAGTTCACAGTCGGTGTTTGTCCTCACCTCAATGGGTGTTGCACGTTTTGTATCACCGATTTTTTGATATCTCTCCTTGAGTGTATCAGCCTTAAGGCCTTGCCACGGCAGTGAACCTCTTAAGAAGTACATAAACATATGACCCAGGGCCTCCAGATCGTCACGCCTTGACTGCTCGCGTCCCATATGTGTATTGATTGACATATAGCGAGCTGTACCGGTCAGGGATTTATGCTCCCGATATGGTATATGTCTATTTGTATCTAAATCAATGTATTCTTTGGCCAATCCGAAATCTGCAAAAAGTGTTTAGTTTAGAAACAATGTTTAGCCAACAGAAATTGATTTGATATTTAAGCTTTTCTTGACTTACCAATAATGTGAATAATTTTCTCACGTTTTGTTGTTGTTCTGCCAATGAGAAAGTTCTCTGGTTTCACATCCCTATATATTAAGTGCCGACTATGAACATATTCGATCCGGTGGAGCTGTGGTTTTCATTAAAATTGTGTGTTTCAAAATGTTGGAAATAGATAAAAAGACATTCGATTAGTTTTTGTAGTTAAACAGTACGTAAAATACACACACACACACACGTGTCTACCAAGGAGCAGAAAAAGAAAATAAAAGTTTAAAAATTTAACTTAATGTTACATTACTTTTGCGTGCTCATTGACAGACTGTGGAATTGTGTGAAACAATACATATATATTTGTTTTTTCATATAAATTAAATTTTTTTGTAGTGTCTCAACTAGCTTAAATTGTGATTGTTGAATTTGATGGCAGCGATTTTTGGTTTTTAAATTTATTTGAATTGTTTCGGTATTGATTGAAATAATAAATAAACGTGAACGCACTTTAAAAATGCAAACTAAAATATTTATCAAGTCAGCTACGTATTAAATGTACATGCAGAGTTTGTTTTTTTATAATTTTAATAATTATGTATAATATTTATTATTATTTACGATTTGTACAATGAACGTTGGCTGTTAATAACTAAATTTTAAATATTTTGTTTTACATATTAAGAAAGCGGCATTAAAATGTGTGTGACATTAGAATGCTTTATATGATAATGCTAAACTAAAAGTAAAATAAAAATAAAGATTATATTAACAAAAAAAAAAATGGGCCTTAACCAGGTATTACCAATATTATGAGTGAGAGGTAGGGAGGAAACGCAAATAAAATAATTGATTATTATCAAAACTATTCCTCTCTTGTTGTAGATGTTAGTTAGCAAAATTATAAGAAACGAAAACATGTTTTTAATAATAAACTAAATAAATAAAATTACCCAAGCAGCCCTATACTCACTCATACAATCACACACACAATACACACACACACTCACACAAAAAAAAAAAAATTAATTGTGGTTTGGGGGGATATAATGTGTGAAATATTAAATATTGCGCTGAGAGGGGGGGGGGCAGTGTTGGTTAATTGCCTTAACTGCTACCAGTGTTGAGTACGTGAGCAAAAATATGTGAAATGTACTGAGAGAAATGCGCGTGCTCGAATAATAAAAAAACATTGTTGCTTTTTATTTTGATTTGATTGTTGCTTTTGTTGTAATTACTAATTGCATTTGTTTATGTTTTTTTTACTCTTGTTGTGGTTGCTGTTGTTGTTGTGGTGGTTTGGTGGTGGTTTTTGGTTGTACTTACTAATTGTATAGCTATCAGTAGTACGCTCTTCAAAGTGAAACGTCTGCCGCAAATATCGAACAAATCTTCAAGTGATGGACCAAGCAATTCCATAACTAGAGCATTGTACTTGCCGCATGGGCCGAAGTAATATACTTCTGGTACACCCTCTGCTACAGGTCAACAAATTGCGGAAATTTTCAAATTGTACATTTGTGTGTGTGTGTGTTTGTTTGTTTTTTAAAATGACAAGCAGTTTTTTTTTTAATAATTTTTTTTGTTTTTGGGTTTTTTTTTGTGTTTTTTTTCAGTGTTGAGCAGCGCACAAAAGTAACGTAGATTTTGGGAATACGTTGTTGATTCGTATGTTGTTGTTGTTGTTGTTGTTTTATGCAAAGAAACGAGATATATAAGGGAAGAGAGTAAGAAGAAAGGAGAAAGAGTGAGGTAAGAGAGACAAAAAAAAACATTTTAGATATTATTTTTGTAATATTGCAGCTGCATTTTTTTTTTTTTTTTTTTTTTATAAAGGGAGCACCGGGCACAACGAGTTATAGACGAAGAAAGAGAGGGAGAGAGCGAACAAACGATAGTCAGATATTATAAGGCTCTTTTTAGGTTAGTTTAGCGCGTCTTACGTATATTACCACCTTTTTTCTTTATGTGTATATTCTGCGTCATCATTTCTGAGAGTCAACAGCGAAACTGTGCTAAAAACAACAAGAACAACAAAAATAGAAATTCTCGAAGCATATAACGAGGAAGCCTGTAAAACGATCCTGCCCAATCTTGTCTGATATCACAAAAAAAAAATGGCTGCAGTCTACCGTTATTTGATCAAAAACTAGATGTAGTTGTAAGTGGTATATTAATAGGTATAACAGTGCCTGTATAACACTTAAAGCTAGTAGTAATTGCATTTGTTGCACGCCTCAAGGCAAATCTTAATCATAACTTAGGTGTAGAGTTGTGTGTATAACAGTTATGTATTGGCCCTGGTGTGAGAGCCCAGTGTTGTTGCTATAGCTTTAACACTTTAGCAAAATATCTCTTTGGAGCTGTGTTAGTAGTTGGTTAAAATAAGTTTAATCATATAGAGCACATACAAAAAGTTGTTCATTAATAAAAATGAAGAGAAAACAAGTAGGAGGAAATTCGTTAACTTAGGAAAACTAATAAGACAGTTGTTAAAATGCTTTTGCAATAGTTTTGTTTTTTTTTTTATCGTATACAAATTAGAAAAAGAAATTTGTTCTTTATTATTTACATAGGAACATTGTAAGTATAAATTTTGCCTATTTACGACGCTTAGTATACATGCTTTTAATTTATTTGTTTTTATTGTTGTGGTTAAATAGCGATTTCAATTTCAGTTTTGTTTCAAATGTGCTACAACCCAAAGAACAGAATAAAAAAAAAAAAACAAGATCTTAATTATCTTTAACTACGACAAACGTATGTAATTTTAATGCTTGGAATACTTTTTCAACTACATAAACTAAAATGTTGGCACTAACGTTCATTGTGTTGTGAGTTGTTCTAAGGGTTTAATATGATGGTTTTTATTTTAGGTTTAGTTTAGTTTATTTTTTTATTTATATAATAACAAAAATTGCTTGCTAACTTGAAAGGCTTAGCCGTTGAGACACTTTGCTTTAAAATGTAATTTACAATTGAAATAATAATGTGTAGAACTGTTTAAGCGAAGTGGCATACGGAATTCACATGCAACTGTTATACGACCATGTCTCTTGGTGGGCTTTCAGAACTGTTATACTGTCATGTGAAATCCGCGACAATTCGCTTAAGCAGACAATCAAAAAAATGTTTGGCCATTTTAGCATAAACTTACAAGTTGTTTCGCTATCATCAATACAGTCTTAAGTGAAAATTTACGGGAGCAAATATTGAAGAGATCTTCTAATGATAATCCCAATAACTCTAAAACCATGGCATTATAACGGCCACCACAAGTGCCCAGGTGATAAATGCGTGGTATGCCTTCTGGGGCGTTATCGGCTGTGGGATCATCGGATTGGTTGTTTTGTATTGTTTTTTTTTACAGGGTATGTGCCATGCCATCATAATGTGTTATGCAATAAATCAGTCGATTTGTTTTTGGTGGATTCGGTTGATTGGTTGATTGATTTTGGTTGTCGCACGATGATTAATATTTGATTCAGGATTTTCAATATCGGTATCGGTATCGGTTTCGGTATCATTTTCAATTTCACAGCGGATGATGGTGTATGAAGGAACAGAGCAATATACATACATATATATATTGTTTATATATAAAAGAACAACGAAAAATAGAACGATCGAAAGTATAACGTAAGATTATAAACAGATTGAGTTGAGAAATCAGCATATAGTAAGTTGGTGGGTATAACATCAGAACAATAGAACAGTAGCACAGCTACAATAGTAGCTGCCTACAATAATAGCATAATTATATATTTTTTTTCTTTTGTTTTTTGTGTGTTTTATAATTGAGTTTGTTTTTTGTTTTGTTTTTTTTTTTCAATTTAAATCACGCACCGACCTCCAAAATATGCTTGAGAAAATCTATTCATGTCTTCTTCTGTGTATTCTTATAGCACTCACAATACAAAGTGTTATATAGAGTTGAGTTTACAAGTTTGTTTATCAAACTAACGAAGGTGGTAACGGTGCAAAACATAGTTTTATTGGAGTAGTAGGGTTGGTTAGTAATTTGTCAATAGGTCGACAAAAACGGGCATGGATAAAATAAATTAAATTTTTTTTTTTTTTAATTTTTTCTTATATTTTGTTAGTTGTTTAACTGTTGTTAGTGTAAGGGATAGTTTTCAATATTAAGGTTTAATTAAGAAACATTTCAACATACCATGTGATCCTAATAGCTTATAAAACCTATACTCTAAGTGTAGTTGCGGAGCCTTTGACTTCATAGGCTCCATTTTTATTGCTACATGTTCATTGTTGTAAAGATTTTTGCCTGCAAATATGAAAAAGAGAAAAATATATAGTTAGTATATTTGTTTATAAAATAAATATAACATTCGTTATAAAAGTAGTGCAACCCAACCTAACCATGCCTAAACTCAGAGACTGCCACAAATACATACAAATGATGCACAACATGCTCACGAGCGAAACTGATCTGGACAAAGGTTTATCCAGAACTGACCAACTAACTAAACCAGCATGCAGTTTACCATTCCTACCTGCAACATTTTCAGCGCCACGCCCACCAACTGGAGCGCCTCCAAAACAACACAGGCGACGACCTGACCGTTAAGAAAATAACATTTAAAATTCAAATTTTCTGTATCCCAAATATATTTACTCTGGTTATTAATTATTATTGTTAGACATTTCCTCAAGTTTATTACACCCTTCTTTTAAAAACACTGGCTATTATTAAATGTGCAAATTAATGGGGCATATAGAATTAAAAATCCAAAACACAATAGATTTCTTCGGTCTGCTGAACATTGAATACCCTTACAAAATGCACTGTGTCTAAATATAGCAGATGCATACAATTTTTATACATATTTTGTAAATTTAATTCAAAAACTGCACTAATTTTATTGATGGAAAAATTAAAGTTATTCAGACTTTATCATTTCGGACTGTTCGTGTTTCTTAGAACTAAGTTTTAAGTGGAGTTTCTAACGATTTTTTATTTGGACACAACATTTAAAGAGTGACAATTGATAAATTTGAAGACATAATTCACCAAAGAAAAATTATCCAAAGAAAAAGTTCGAATTATTGTGACTTTGACTTATGGAATTCTTTTTTTTAAGTTTATTACGGCTTAACGGCTGTGATTTCATAAAAGAAAATTGTTTGCATTTACTATACATTCTAATTAGTTGTACAAAGTTTAGAGCCAAATACAACAAACTTAGTTTAGTCTCTCAGGTGCGAAATTATGTCATGAATGGCAACGCCGCAAAGTTAGTTGGTTATCTGCTTATCGAGACGACAACATTGGGGACGTTGATAGAGTTGTCAGGCCAACACTCTCACATTCGCATATTCACACTCACATTCGCATATTCATATTCATACCCAAGTGTGAAAGGGCGCATGACTTTGATTACAACAAAGCAAATTTGTATGTCGGGCAACAATACGTTTGTTTATTTGTATTTATTTAATAACAAGCAGAGAAATACAATTCTGCCACGATTTGTATTTACCATAAATATGAAAACACAAAACGTAAACAAAAACTCATCTTCATCTTCGACTGTCTCCGAATTTTCTCTATTACGCAGCTGGCATTAAAAATGCCTAAAATTACTAAAACAAGCACAAAAAAAAGATAGATAAAAATGATCTAATAAGTATTTTAGATTCATGAAAAATCGCTTTCCATATAAGAGAACATTTCATAATTAATCTGTTTTCCAAATACAAACATAAACAATACGAGTTCCATTGAAACTTAAAATATGTATAAAAAAAAGCCTCCAAACTGTTTACGATTTCGGAAACGCCTCTTTCAAAGCGTCACAAATTCTGTGAAAAAAGCTGAATGATAAATTGACGACAGCAGTGACTCTCAGACTGTATACCCCTCAATCAGATTTTATAGCCGTGTCGTAACTGAAGCGAAACCAAAACTGTCATGACCTAACGCAATACGAGTAAATTTACATAAACTCGGGTGCAAAACTATAGCCGCACCTACTTTTTTCAGTGTTCGCATAGAAAGAGTGGAGCTAGAAAAAAGATTTTACTACCATTTGAAAGAGCGTTAAAAATGTGAGAAAATAGATGACAAACATCAACACTTTCCACGGAAAAATTTACCGTTATGTTGCATTTTCGTTTTGGGCAAGGTGCAAAACTATAGCCGCACAAGCCGATTTCTTATTCTATGATTAAATAGCGGCGATTTTTTTTGCGCACACTTGGTTGAGTAGCTATTTAAGATGAGTTACTAAAGATTCCAAGTGGATCAGTGCTTTCTCATGTCGGGTTAGGTCAAATCCTGGCGCCCAAAAGTGTGAAATGCCCATTTTGAGAAATTGACAGAAATATTGATCTCTCTGACATAGTAGTTGGAAATTTTTGATAAAATCAGAATGAATATGGCACAGAGAAACCCGGAGGATGTAATTCGAAGTTAAGTTTTAATGACCAGCGCCGTTAAGTGAGTGCTGCAAGCAATTCATTAAAGACCGCTAATGCGTTAGTGCCTGAATGTGGCCTACAAGTGTCTCGCTGGGCTGTTGTACGAGCCTTAAAAAAATCGGAAACCATAGTGCGACAAAAATCAAAGATGGCTTTAAGGTTACTGGACCGCCAAAAAGAGTCCCAGATGAAATTCGCCACAACTAACATTGCGACAAACTGGTCAAAAATTCAATTTTTTTACAAAGCAATGCAAAAATTTATTTATCTTCTCAGATCATTTAATCGAATGAGAAAAGGTTTAATTTGGATAGTCATGATGGGTTTTTGCACTATTGGAGGGATTTAAGGAAGAACTCCTATACTTTTCCACGTGAAATTTTGGAGGAGGATCTGTGATGGTTTAGGCTGCGTTCTGCGAGTCTGGATGCTTGGTACAGGCATTTCCAAGCTCTTTAATGAGCTTCAGAGAGTACGTGGATGTATTGAAAATGAACATACTGTCTTTTTTTCGCTGTCGAAGGCGTGAAAAGTTCATTTTTCAACTGGACATCGCATTTATGCACGTCAACCGTGAGACGCGCTCTTGGCTTGAAGGCAATAATGTTCGGTTTTTGAGTTTGGTTTTGCTCGGCCTACATCCTCCGGGTTTCTCTGTGCCATATTCATTCTGATTTTATCAAAAATTTCCAACTACTATGTCAGAGAGATCAATATTTCTGTCAATTTCTCAAAATGGGCATTTCACACTTTTGGGCGCCAGGATTTGACCTAACCCGACATGAGAAAGCACTGATCCACTTGGAATCTTTAGTAACTCATCTTAAATAGCTACTCAACCAAGTGTGCGCAAAAAAAATCGCCGCTATTTAATCATAGAATAAGAAATCGGCTTGTGCGGCTATAGTTTTGCACCTTGCCCAAAACGAAAATGCAACATAACGGTAAATTTTTCCGTGGAAAGTGTTGATGTTTGTCATCTATTTTCTCACATTTTTAACGCTCTTTCAAATGGTAGTAAAATCTTTTTTCTAGCTCCACTCTTTCTATGCGAACACTGAAAAAAGTAGGTGCGGCTATAGTTTTGCACCCGAGTTTACTATAGACATGCATGTATATAAGATCTGCCTTCGTCATATCTGAATGGGTACTATATTGCGAAACGCCTTCCAAATAAGAAAAGATTGACCAACAACAATAAAAAACAGTATATATTCTATATAATTAAATGGCAAATACCCACGCAAGCCGGTTATAAATCTCAACCAAGTTATAAAAATAAATTTACTTTTCTCGGTTTTCATATCTTGTCTCTCTTACGAAAATGTGGCAATTATTTATAACAAAAAGAAAAATGTCAATTTCGAGTATCGATAAAAAGAAAAAAAAAAATTACTATCAAAAATTGCAGCGTGTTGACGCCTACGCACAATACTTAATCTACTCATGTATATATCTGATTAATAAGAGACACGAGTAATATCGTTTTTATGTAGATACTATGTATGAACTTATATCAGTGGTCGGCACCAACACAGTCATATGTTTGCATTGCGCTAGTGTGCATTTTTGTTCGCCTAACAGCGGAATAACAGCGACGTTAACAGAAGCAAATCGTAGTAGTGTGTCGTACGTGAGTGTACATGAGCGGCAGCGCAGTCGCCACGAAAATTTCCTATGAGATCGAGATAGGGCCGTGCCGATAGCTGACTTATATAGATTATCAATTTATAGAAATTATATCAAAGCAAAACGTACGTAATTGGCGCTCAAATGTAACATAACAGCGCATTAACAGCGCACTGTTAAGTTGTTCAAACTGTGCGCCAATGCTTTTAAAACTGCCCATTGTGTTTGTTGATATTTTTAACATAATGGAATATACTTAAGCAAATCATTTATTTTTCATCCTATTTACATAACAGAATTCTCAATAAACACAGCTGGTGCTTAAATAATAATGGCGAACAAATAAATATTTTAAATATTATTTACAGAAGTATGAAAATAATAAAGTGACTTAATAATTATCAAAAATATGCTGAACACTCTGCACGAAATAAGCTGTGAGCGACTGTATGGCCTACATGATAATTAATGATTAATGACATGATAATTAATTGTAGTGATGCTATGCATATTTATGAAGATGTATACCAAATGGTCTCTCGAGCCAAGTTCCCAAAAAGGTTAAAATCTTTGATAAAGCCCTGGATACTCGTATGTGCTTTTGTTTTCTTAATGCTTACACATATACACACATCTACGTATGTGTCTAAGCACGTATATTTGTTTGTATGTATTTGTGTACCTTGAAGACAAATAACTGCGTGACTCATTCATACAAATAAGGGAGAGAAAAACGCGGTCGCCAAACGCCAAGAAAATTAAAAAATTACATTCTCAAGTATCGAGAGAATCTGACTGTGCGATACCCTGTGCTTTTGAAAATGTTTTTCTCCCCAACTCTCGCACATTTATCGGGTAAATGCTAATAAAGAAATATATATAACTATGGGGAAGTCAAGAAAGAGATGATAAATATGGGTATTTCCAGGATCGCGAACGCGACATTTGTACAACTTTAAATGTAAAAAAAAATGGCAAAAATTGACATTTTCTAAAATGTTTTCTCACGTGTTTAATGCATTTTATCAACTCTATTATTATGATAAAAGACAATCTTTAAAGACTTGTCGTTTTTTAATTATTTATAGAAAACAATGCATCGCGAACGCGACGAAAAATGGAAGTCATTTTTGACTTCATCTTGACAAATGCGAAAGTCTGCGAAATGTGGCGAGTAATTTGGAAGAAAATACTCTTAAACCATAATAAAATAATGTAGTTTTCCATTTTAGAAATAATTTTGATATGTAACTTCCGTTTTATATATTTTACAAGTTTTATTAGTAATTTGTAGTAATTTCTAGTTTTTCCAAGAGTTTGTTCATCAAATTTTATTCTATATTCCGATATATAGCTCTTAGAACTTGTTTTAAATAAAACTTTCAATATATTTCTATATATTAAAATGGTTTATGTTACAATCTTACTCCCTGACTTAATGTAATCGATGGAATACAAACGGTCCATTTTGGAAGTAAATTTTTAAAAAAACAAATGTAGAATCTATATGTTCATCCTATCGAGTTTCTTCTAGCGTATATTGATAAAATAAATAAATTGAATACATTTTTGGAAGAAAATTTCACAAGATGTGAGTTTTTAATCAATTTTACGTTTTTTCCCATATGTGAGGAATAGGGAAAAGAGAAGAGTCGGACACAACAGCTGCAATTAGTTGTCATTCATCGTCAACAGTTTTAGCAGCACTGAACGTTTGTTTGGCTACCTGTTGCCAATGTGATAAGTCAACAACAACAGCAACCACAGGCAACAGATGTACAATACATACATACATACTGTATGCAAATGCATAAAAGTGGCAAGCCCCACGAAAAAAGATGAAGAAGAAGAAGCAACAAGAAAACATACAATTTTTATAAAAGCGCATTTAGCAAACAAAGCAAAAACAACGACGACGGCGACAGCGACAGCGACAAAACAGATGGCAGAATGGAATGGCATTTTATATTGTATTGTGAAAAAGTTCTCGTTGTGGTTTCTCTGCCTGCCATTGTCGTTGTTGCTATTGTTGTTGCTGTTGTTTGTTGCTGTTGTTGCTGTTGGCAGCCATGAAAAGGAATGCACATGCAAAGGAAGTAACAAACGAAAATGTCTACCCAAATAATACTTGATGCCAACGTCGCGACGCGTCGCAAGCTTGCCAAAAAGACAGTAGCGAGACAGAAAGAGATGGAGAGAAAGAGACAATGGATTTGGGAGTTAGTGTGAGAAGAGAGGAGACAAGAGAACAATCTTGGACGTTTTGAGTCATAAACATAATTTACAACTTATTTACAGTTACAAGACGTTGGCGCTTAAACTCGCAGTTTATTGCAATGTCTAATGATGCGAGTTGTGATTTTGAATTGAGCAAATCTTAAAGTCCGTTAGTATTGGATAGTAATATCTATAAATCTTTACCATAAAAATCATTTTAATGGCTTAAATAAGAGTTTCTCCAACTATTTCTTCTAGAGCTTAAAAAATTATATTGAAATCAATCGGGAATGCTACATTCGAGTTCCCGACTATAGGATATCAGTTACTCATTGCAATTAATATAAAAAATTGTTTATAGCATACTTTTGGGTAATTGCTTAAAAACTTTAAACAGCCATTACTACCATTCTGTGTGGCCGATCTTGTTGCGATTTAATGAGATGATAGCTAAAAATAGTAGCTATATTAGTGCCAAATTTGGTTACTCTAGCTCCTATAGTCTCTGAGATTTAGGCGCTCACAGACGGACGGACAATCAGACATGGTTATATTGACTCTGCTGTTGATGCTACTCAAGAATATATATACTTTAAAGAGTCGAAGATGCTTCCCTTTTCCATTGCAACGAATACAATATACCCTTTTACTTATTTTTTAAACAACGGGTATAAAACTACTAATCGCATTAATACCAACTTAATTTCTGTCATTGAGAACGCTAATTCCTTGCGTTATTCACAAGTTTATATTGGCAAAAAATAAATCAACTTAATAAATAATCAGGCCTGTTCCGGTTTTCACTTTTTACTTTTTAGTGATATGCGTTTATTCATTTTAAATTTAGACTAAATGTTTGAAATTTAACGTTTTTTGAATTATCGGCCTCAAACTCATCAACTCAAAGTGATATCATTCTGCTGAACATCGCCGAAATGGTATTAGAGCAGGTTAAAGAAATTCAATTCCGACAAATCTTATCGAAAGTGAAATTCGGAACATACCTGAATATCTTTTAATTATCTACGATTTGAACGATTCTCAATCTACAGATACCCCAATATTTCTCATGCGCAAATCAAATAAAAATAATTGTTTAAAATTAGTTAAGAAATAATGTAAATTTGTGAAAAACTTACCTAGACGCAATTCGCCAAAGTTACCACAGCCAATTTTTTTGCCAACACGAAAATTTGGTCCGACCATAAGGACACCAGTTGTGGTGCTTACAGATTGGCGGGTGGAATACATGTTATTGCTTGCGCTTTTACCACCGACGATGGTATTGTTAGCCACATTACCAGCGGATGGACCGGCAGTTGTCGTCTGTGGACCACCGCCACTGCAAATAGAAAGTATAAATGGATCATTGATTAATACATTTCAATTAGTGTCTGTGTGTGTAGTAGATGTATGTGAAATGGGATTGATGATGGATGATGGGATGATGGGATGATGATGATGGGATAGATAATTGGATAATCGAATGATGCAACAACCTGAGATAGGTCTTAAATTTCTCAATCAATTTGGGCGCCATTAAAACGAATTTTCACAAAATCTAATAAAAACGAAAGAATAAAACAAACACAAAATTTAAAAAAAACTGATTGACTAAAAACAAAATGGAACAAAACGATTAATAAAACACAGCCGCGAAACTCCGTGGTGTTTACAAGATATTCTCTCAGCTGCTGATTTATTGTTTCTTTTTCTTGTGTTTCATTTGTAAGTACGTACTCGTTTTTATTACTATTGTTACGATACATTCAATTTTGAAAGACTACAAAAGCAAAGCAACGTATTTTTTTTTTTGTATCTGAACTTAAATTCCAATTTTTTAACAAATTAAACTAATCTGTTGAGGCGAGCAGACAACTAACTAATTGATCGAATACAAGAACATAATTACATTACATTTACAATATTTATTTTTATTAATCATTCTAATTATATAGAAATTTTAAAGAAAAATTACAGAATTGAATTGACACAATCAGAATTCAATTTAATTGCTAATCAATTTTATTTTTAAACAAATACTTTCTCCCGACGTCAGAGAATACGTATAACTTGGCTTAACAACTCGAAGGTACTGCCAAAAGGACAATGACACCGAAAACTTAACGCTTGTATTTTTAAATAGCCACAACAAAGAGACACACAACAACTACTGACAGAACCCGCAGCCAATCATAGAAGCTGTCCAGCTGTCGAGCTGTCTTTTAACCAGCTCCGGCTTCAGTTGGGGCTGACTCATTCGGAAATACAGAGCTGCGAGTCTATGAATACGAGTAGATTCGTTCAAGACAATAGGTTTTAATTATTTATCTCTTTTGTATTGGGCGTGGCGTGAAAAGTCTTCTTTCTTCTTTACTTTGGCAAATCTGGTTCAATGTCAGGTCAATCATTCAAATTATTGCCTCCCTCAGTTCATCCTCCTCCCCTGCTGTCCCCTCAGTCACGCCTGAATGCAAGGCAATAGGAAATTCAAGGAGAACGCAATGTGCTCGACTAAGGTCTCAGTCGCAGTCTCAGTTTTCTTCAATAAGTGGCGTACTTTGTTTGGCATTACCCTGACCTTTCCCTCAAGGTATCAGGAGTAGCATGCGAGGTCTATTAAAATGCAACATTTTATTGTGAATCAGCTTTTTAGTAAGTTGATATTAACGAGAATTCATGAATAATCTAAATTTCTTTTCAATTGTAATGCGAAACCATCTTAGATCGGAAAAGTTCTCTTTATGAATCAAAATGTTGATGAAGATAACACAAATAAATGTGATTTTTTAAAGTTCCACATTAATTAGTCACAAGTTCATATATATCTATCTGTTCACGAGTTTACACACACACACACACATAAGCACACCCAAACACCGATAATTGTACCGTTAAGTGTTGCTGTAAAGGAAAAAGAGTATAAACCAAACGATAACAATTAAAGCCAAGGCAATAACAACAAGCTTTTCGCCTGCAAAGTAACTCTCTGAGTATTGAGTACTGTCAGTGTGGGCCAAAATGCAAGCAGAGAGGTGGGGCGGTAGGAAGAGGGGGACAACGCAGTAAATCGAATGGAAACTCAAAGAAGAAACGAGTTCTTAAACTCCTCGTTTGTTGTTGCAGTAGTTGTTGGCTGAGTTGACTGCCTGTTTTTATGGCTTAATATCCTGCGGCCAAAACTGGTTCAATCCCATCCATCGATCGATCGTCTCGGCCAAAACAGCTCCACTCAGTTGAGTTTCAGTTGTTGAGTTCAGTTTCTTTCGGCTCGTTTGCTTTACTTTATTTTCTTTACAATTTTTTGTGTTATTTTTTTGATTTTGCTGCTTGACAAACGAGTTCTCCATCTCTCTTACACTGTTTCTTAGCTTCTTTGTTTTAAATAGCATGTTTTTTCTCTTTTTTTTATGAATTAAATGTGAGAAAAAGGCTCAGAGAGCTGGGGGATCGGGACAAGCACACAGCTGGCCGGAATATCATTGACCGGTTTCTAGGTTGCTCCCCATTGCGAAACGAAAGACGGAACAAATTGGGAATAGCCCCTCCCACATATCTAGCCAAATAACTGTTCTTTGTTAACAACGAATTGTATCGGAACATTTAATTATAATTTACTTTGGAGTTTTTACATTATCTTGATATCTTGATATAATTTCATAGTGCATAGAAAGTTTGCTGGCAACTTTTAATGTTCATAAAAACATTTTAAATTTATTTATAAAATAAAATGATTTGTATGAAATATTTTTATCAAATAATAAAAGACAAAAGTTGAGTCAAACATTATTAAATTCGTTTAATATCTACTTCATTTTTAAATTTAAATCGAAAAATTAATTCACAAACTGTTTATGTCCGTTGTTTACCATTTGTTTATTCCTGGTTTGACTTTTAACACTTATCACAAGCTAAAACCATATTGTATTAATGTATGTAATACTTATAACATAAAACTAAATTTAAAGAAAACACTTTAGCCAAAGAAATGTAAAGAGGTGGGGGAGGAGGTAGACTAGATTGAAAATCAATAATTAAAAATAAGCCATTGGCTAAAAATAAAACGCTTCCATGCAAAAGGTGGTTTTACACACACTCCCGCACTCATACAAGCAAACACACACACATACAGAGACACACGCTCATATGCACCTATGTACTTACACACATTAGAAGTGTGCTCTCTCATGAATAAATCAAGCACAAATTGAACACAATTTTCAACTAGAGTAAAAGAGGGAAAGAGAGGAAGAGAGAGAGAGAAGCGAACGCCACGCTAAAGGGTGGGGCAGAAATATGTTTTGAAAAATCGTCACAGGCGGAAAATCCCAATTAGAATTTGTCAGGCATTTGTCATATCGCATGGCAACACAACAAAACTATCAAATTATTGATTTGATCGAGACAATGCGACGCAGTGCTTGCCAAACTACAGATAATTGTATTTAGCACAATCAAACGCAAAGTGACTAATTTTTCAATTTAATTAGGCACACAAATTAAATAAAAACAAAAACATGATGCTTAACAGAAACCTTAAAAATATTCTAGTCAACAATTATATAAGAGGAAAGGGAGGTGGATAACAGCGCTTAAAAGTAAACAAGAAAAATCACCGAAAAAAACAAAAAACTGTTCTTGTTTTTATATAGTATACGCACAGATATGCACATTATAGAAACGCCTGATAAATTAAGTAAGCTGATAAGCTGTTTGCGGAGCGTTGTCGTTATCAACAACACTGAGCTAAGCTAGTCCCCGTCCCCGTCCCCGACACAATCGTTTATTTATATGGCGACTTGACCTGTGACGCGTTTCACATTTGCCGCCTTTTTATGCTTTTCGATTTTTTTAAATGCAAAAATTACAATTGCGATGTTGCTATTTTAAGACACAAATCGATTTCATTATAATTGTCAGACATGAGTTGAATTTGAATTATGAACTTAATAAAACCACCTGATAAATCGAATAAAATGCGTTGACTTGTCAAGTTTCTTCTAATTGATTATACGACACTGTTTTAATCTTTAGCAATTCTTCACAACTTTAAACGTATTTTTTCTCTTAAAAGGCGGGCATTGTTCACTAATCTTGATACATTTTAAAAAAACAGAAAACTAAACACTTTCAAATCTTTGAAATGCTAATGTCGTGTTCATTTATATTTAGAAGAGATGGGAAAAGAATTGTTGCAAAGCCAAATATATTCATAACTCAATTCCATTGACAAAATGCCAACAATGCGCATTGTTATTGCTTTTATTACTTGTGTATTATATTATTGTTGTTTGTTTATTTGTTGTTGTCGTTGTAATCGAATTGCCGCACATAACATGCCAATATCCATTTTCAATGGCATTTAGCGTTAAAAAAAAAAATTATTCAAAAAAACGACAGCGAATGAAAGGCGTAAAAAACGCGAGCATCAGAGCAACAACAACAACAATGATGATTTTATTCACATAACACAAATGAACAGCCGGTTGTCCCCCTTGACAGTTCAACACCCCTCTCCACCCCACGCCATGCCATGTTTAGAGAGACAACAAGCACAACGAAATGATAAGCAAAGAACACACACAAACACACCCACACACATGTCCAGTAATAGACACTTGAACATACACACACACAAATACACACACACGCTAAACAAGTTGGCTAGATAAGGGCGCGTTGATTAGGGGCAGCGATGTCGTCGCCGACAGACAATAGCGAGTCAAAAACGAACGAGCGAGAACGAGAGCGATGCAAATCGTTTAAGAGAGAGTGCCGGTAAAAAGAACAGCAGCGAGTGCAGCTGCAGCCCAAGCAGCCACCCGCTGCATACAGCGACTGCGACTGCGACTGCGACTGCGACAGAGACAGCGACTGCAGTTGGGTGGCTTTTGGGGTTAGGCACTTGGACGTCACAATCTATTGTGTATGTGTGTGTATGAATAAGAGAGAACGGCGCCTCAATGGCCGATTGACCTTTGCAAGCTAGATTAACTGTGAATATGTCTGTACATCTACAAAGTCGTATTTAACTAAATGTATGTATGCAACTGTGTCTATGTATTGCTGCATTGGGGGCAAACCAGACCAGACCAGGCAACGAGCACTTTAATTAGTTTAGCCTGAATTCCATACACGTGCAAAGGCTAAAATCTATGCAAATGAGTTTTAGAGGTCAAACTTTATCAGTAAAATGCAGCAAAACGCCCACCCAGTCAATTATATACACATACATACATACATACATTGGTTCATGTGTGTGTATATATAAATTGTCTGTAATTTGCTTTCTAGTGTCTTCTTCCTGCATAGACAACATTTTCGCTCGTTAGCATTGCAAACAGCTGCCCGCCACACCTCTCCAACCCCTCCCCATTTGCATTACATTTGCACTCGATTCCTTCCTTCCGCTTGACGGAGGACGCATTCTTCTACGCGACCCCCACCCCAATTGAACTGCAGTAGTGAAAAGCCTCACGTGCATTGGCAACCACAATATGTGCATGCATGCATGTCTCATCTTGTTGTGTGGAGGTCAAAGTCGCGTACTGCATTTTAAGCATTGGCGCTTTTATTTCATTATTAAAGGCAAGAGAATCGAGAACTGGTCACACTACTCGGATACAATTCACAGTTTGGTATGCGGGCTCTGTTCAACACATGTTTATTACACACACTCACATACTTATGGTGTATGTACATTGTACATATGCACATTTGTTATACGTTTGTTATATACTGTACTACAAACTCAAACTAACCCGGCAAACTCCGTCAAACGGCGCTTTAAGTTCTGCTTTGCTCTCACGTGCTCTCCCTCTCTCTCTCACACCGCCGTGGCCTCATGCATTGACGTTGACGACGATGCGGGGGAGCCTCGCTCTTCTTGCAAACTGTAAGCACAGCTGTTTCCTTTGCTGTTGCTGTTGCTGCCGCTGCGGCCGTTCACTCGCGCGCTGATTGGCTGCTGCTTCTTCTTCGGTTGCTGCTGTTGTTGTAGTTGTTGTTGTTGTAATTGAAACTTGTTTTGATAATTGTTTAAATGTTATTGCAACTTTTTGCTTCAGCATTTAATGCACTTGATTTATATTGAGAGCTTTTCACGGCATTTCCTTCAAATTATAATAATAATACTTTTTTATAGCTTTGGCTTTAACTTAGAGATTTCATATTTTTTAACACTTCACATTTCGCCAAACATTTTCTCGCTTTGATTATTTAACGCCAACGCGCAGCGCTTTCTTTTTTTACACAATACACACTAATCAACAATAACAATGGCAACAGTCTTCACTAAATTTTGTTGCTTTAGTTTCGTTTGCTTTTGCTTTTGTTTTGTGTTTGCCGCTGTCAGTCGTCTACAATTAAAGCTCAACTACAACTCAACTCAGTTAAGTTGTTGAGTGCTTGGAGTTCGAGTGAAACATGTAAAAAAAATTTTAATTTATCATATCCGTTGTGCTTTGTCTTTGTCTTTGCCTTTGTATGCGGTTATACGAGAGAGGAATAAAGTTTTTTTGTGGCCCTTGTCATGTGCATACGATTATGTTGCAATCTGAGACACAACTTTCGCCACATTATGAAATTTAAGAAGCAGCGCCCCCAACAGCTACCTTTAACAGTTTTTTGCAGGTCAAAAGTCTGAAGACTTAATGCACACATACACATGCGTATGTATACATATGAATGTATGTACGAAGAAAGAAGAGATACAGATACCGAAAAGGCAGGCAAGGCAATATAGCAAGCAAGCAGGCAGGCAGGCAAAAAATAAATTGTAGAAAAAAAGTCATAAATAACTCGAAAAACCAGTTTGTGTTGCCGGTGTACAAACCAGGCAGCAACTAAAACATCAACAGCAGCAGCAGCAGCAACAACAACAATAAACAAATGTGCAAGAAGTACTGCTGCTGCTGCGGCTGTTGTCCATTGCTGATGATATTTGAGTGAGTGAGTGAGAAGGTGAAGTAAGAATAACACTTAAAACTCGTTAAAGTTGTGCAGAAGGAAGAAATAAAGCACAGGGGCAAAAAGCAGACAGCAGACAGCTGACTCAAATCAGAAAATAGATACGACCGCACACTTACATACACTGTTGTGCATGTGTGTGTGTGTGTTCGTGTGCGAGAGACAACGACTCTTTAATAGACTTTAATACTAAAAGACAGAGACAAGCTAAAGATAATAAGTTTTTTACAGTTTGACAAATACAGAGCGCGGCAGAGCTCAGGTGCATATTGAATAAGAAAAAAATACTGTGCAAAGCAAGCGAAACAAATACAAGATAATACTTTTATTTTTGTGCGTAAACTAACTTTACAGATTGTGGCAAAACACTGGAGCAAACACAAATTAACAAAACGTCACAACGAAAGAGTGATTAACACAGATGTACACACATACACACACATGTATGTATGTGTGAACACCCACACAGACACTCACTTAGCCACGCATGCAACGGCATACAGAATTTCCTCCATGCGTGTGCTTCTATCTACATGTGAGTGTGTGTGTGTATTGTTGCTGCTATTTTATTTTTTTTATTATTATTATTGTATGTATGCACACCCGCAGTGCTCCGCGCGACCGAGCGTTGCAAAAACAACTTTTTTTTTGTTTTAAGCCAACAGCGACGATAATGGCCGCAAGGAAATGACAACTGCTACGGCGCACGATCGAAAACGAACTGAGCAGGAACGAGCGCCAAACTAAAGCAACACCGACGAGCGAGTAACCATTGCGAGAGAGACCCAAACGAAACAGAGAGAGAGCTCGCCCTCTCTTCCTCTCCCAGATACAGATACAAAACACTTGTGCCTGTGAGCGTGTGAAAATTAAAATGCGGCAAATGAGCATTTTGTATTAGTATGTAATTATCGTTGTTGTAGCTGCTGCTGCTGCTGATGTTGCTGTTACTGTCGATGCGCCGTAGGGGAGACACATAGGCAGGCGGCAAGCAGGCAACAACAGCAACACTGGAGGGCAGTCAATGTGCGAGAGAACGAGCGACATATTGATAATGATAAATAGTTGCCAGTGTGCGTAGAACATACATACATACATCATCTGTGCGCATGTGAATGTGCACATGCGTCAGAGCAAAAACTACAATACAAACTCGTTACACAAACAAAAAGCACCTGTCAAACACATACCCAGATAAATGCATACACACATATACATACATGTTCAACTTTTGTGTGTATGTAATACAGTAATGCCGGCAGCAGCAAAGATCTGTGCAGCGATTGAATGTGACCAGAGTTTGTAGATTTAACTGAAGTTGAGTGAGTCATGCGCAGGTGCTTTGGCCTCCTACATACATACATACATACATACACACATACATACATACACACATACAGACATTACTGTGATACAAGAGCAGCTGTTTGCTGTTAGCTTTAGCAGCGATTGCCGTAACAGAAACGTGTGTTAAATGTTAACAACGAGCACATTTATAAATGGGTTTCCCATTCACTCTTTCAATAATACAAATAGAACTAAATATTGGTATTTCAACAACTTAGCTTTTCATGATTTTTCCTTTTTTTTTTTACAACCTACAAACAAGGTATGGTTGGAAAATCATTGCACAGGTCAATGACATTTGTAATTGGGCGATAAGAGGTCACAAAAACTGTTGTTCGTCCCACCAATTGCGTGGAATAATTACTGTAAATTTTAACAACTGCATCTGTTACTGCAATCTCGACTAATAAAAAATACAAGCGTATTAAATTGATGAGTCCTTAATCTTAGAGCATAAGGCCAAATTTTATGCATACAAATTCTTATCAGACAATATTTTCCTTATTTCCACCGACATAAAGTTGGCTTGCTCCAATACTTTGGGTATTAAAATTACTGCAGACTTTTAGGCGCTTAAGTTGATCAGAATGTTTATTTATTAATACCCTTGTATACCCTTGTATTTATTCGATTTAGATGCTATTAAGTAGGTTAATAGATAATAATAAAAAAGCAACTTTAACCACGATAAAAGTAGCCTCTATCTTAAAAACTGTAACTAGCAGATTTTTGCAAAAACAGTCCTTTCGTTCTTGTAGTTCAAGTGCTACCCGTTTTTATTGAACTGGTTGTCCCAGCTCTAAAAGTCTCTGCTATCTGTGAGTTTATGCAGTATTCAATATACCCTTACACTCTATGAGTAATGGGTATAAGTAGCGAGGTCGGTGTCACATTGTTGCCAACCAACGAACACAAAAAAAAAAACATAAAACACAACTTTGTGTATGACTTTTATTATTTAATAGTGTTTGAGGGGTTGGACTAACCTAAATTTTGCGCAATCCCAGCGAAAACAGAAACAACAGCAAGCAACAAGAACAAATAGTAGAATAGTAGCAATAATATTGTATAGGCTAGGCCATGACAGGATTGCCACCTGCCCCACAGACCGCAAGAGGCAAAAGTTGCGTGTGGCGCGGCAGAAAAAAAAAAGTGGCTCAATAATCACACTCAAATGCTGATGAAAACTTGACGAAAGCGTCGGTCGGACCGCGAGTGAAACGGGGTCAGGGAGGTGGATAAGACGAAGGCTAAGGCGATGAGGAAGAAGAAGAAGAGGAAGAAAAGACTAGGCCAACAGTGAACAGCAGCTGTGGCACATAAAAACAAGGACAAATTGCGGATTTAGCAAAAAGAATGTGAATGTAAAAGCGTATACACACAAAGAAATAAAAAGCAAAGCACATGACTTTTAGAGCAGACAGCACAACACAACACAAGTGGAGGAACGATGAAACGACAAACGTACCAAGTGACCCATCAAACATTATGCGCCGATGACGTCATTAAGCACTTGGCGACTGTCAATGTCGTCAACGTAGCACATTACTCTCTCGCTCTGTGGCTCTCCCTCTCTTTCCCTCTCTCTCTCTCTCTCTCTCTCTTCAAGTGTGTAAAATTATGTGTGGGTGCACATAACAACAAGCAAAGCTAAAACCATAAGATGTCGACGATTAGCAACAACAACAACAAGAAAATTAAGAGATGATGCGGCCACTCTTTATGTTAAAGTACATACATATGTAAGTGGAGAAGCATTGTAAATGAGACGGAAAGAGAACAAAAGGAAGAAATTAAGAATGAGTGCAGTGGTCGTCAAATAGAAACGTTTCTACGTGTGGGCGTAAACGTGAACGAATGTGCGTGTGTGTGTGTGTGAGAAGCAATCGTAAGAAATTAAATAACGTGTGCATACAAACAGAAATCAATTGTTGATAAGTAAACGATGATTACTTTGCTTGAACGGTTTCAGCCTTACATACTTACAAATGTTGATACATATATATAGGAAATTCACTTGCTTTCATTTACAAAACACCTTGTCAAGATGTGTAAAAAGGATGAGAGGCGAATGGAGCTTTAATTACCGCAAATATACTCGTATGTATAAAAATAAAAAAAGTTGCACCGCAAATGGACGTCAATAGCAACGACTGTCGAAGAAAGCCAATAGTGTGAAAATTTCATCTAATTAAATTAGATGCCAGTCATGCTTGAAGCCAATAGCTTAGCGAGCAGGACAGAGACGGAGACAGAGAGATGGAGACGATGAACAAGGTGCAGAGTAAAAGCCTGTCAAACAAATCGATGAGATTAAAAGAGCGACAGCAAACAGTAAGACACCCACACACACACATGCACAGCTGACAGAAAACTTGGAAGAAAAAAAAAGTAGGTGCAAAGTTCAAAAAGGCATTCATAGTGTGAGTCATGAAATGACTTAGAAGGAAGAAAATTTAAATGACCTTATCTTAAAGTTTTCAATAAACCGAAGTAAAGTTATTATTTTGACAAGTAAAAAAATGCAAATATTAAACTAAGATATTTTTATTTTTCTAAAAAAATTAGCTTGCCTATATTAAAGACAAATTGTTTGCATTAGAGATTAGTACAAAAACATACATAGATATACTTGTATTTATCAATCACACTTTGCAACTGTAAATAATTGTACAATTCTGACTGCACTCAGTGTATGCATGTGGTTGGCTTAAAATAAGTTGACATGTCCATGACAACGCGCCTCGTTGTTACAGCCACAACCAGAAGAGTCCTTTACAGTGATAAGCAGTTTAACAGACGGCACTTCACTGTGAATGGCAGTGTCAAGTGACTGACAGATATAAGCTGTTCATTACTGACAGCTGCTTGAGGGGCGCGCCTGAAGGCGACGACAGCCCAGCCAGTGTTGATTAACTGTTGTGTGAGCTAATACATTACCCCCAACCCCCCATAAATAATAGACGACAGTAAATAGACATTAGTGTACTACCAGAAGATAATACGTTGTAGAATCATCCTCATTATTATAATATTAATAAAAATAACATTATATATTTTTAATTTTTTAAACACACATACTTTTCAGTAAAAATGATATTTTTGCAATTTATATTAAAATTAATATTCATTCAACGACCATCACAAACTTTATTATAATTTCAATTCTAGTTAAATCTTTATGGTAAAAGCTGGTCATTTTATTACTTTTATATCTTTATTATTTTAAGTATTTCCTTCTCCTTCTTTTCTGCCATTGAAGCTCTCATTACGATGAATATTACACATTTATTATTCAAATCCTTGCACAAGTTGCTTTGCACTCTTGCGGCAATTCTCTTTCGCCCGCTCTAGAGATTTCAAGTGCAAAGCAAACGCCAAGTATTTTTGAAAAGTTTGTAAATCCCCCCTTCCCCCATTCCCTCTTTTTTTTAGAGCTGGCTCTGCAGCCGCTCTATTTGTCTTTGACTGCGTCGTCATCTTTATCATCGTCTGGCACTTTTTCCGCCACGCAGTCGACACCGACGTCGACATCGCCGAAGACGGAAGACGTTGACTCATTAGAAGCGCTAACAAGTTGGTCAAGTTTTCAATTTTCAGTTTTCTTGGTAGTTGGTAGTTGTTCGTGTAACCACGTCGAATAATTCACCAACCAAAAGGCCAAGTCTGTCAATCCGTCTGAGTGAAAGAAACGACGGCCAAAGTTGAGTTGAAGAAAAAATTGCAGTTATTTTTAACGAACGCAGGTCGGTCTCAGATGTCAGGACAGAGACAGAGAGAGGAGAGAGAGAGAGACTTTGACGGCGTTGACTTGAAAACACTCTCAAACTTTTTATGAGTATATTTTGCTCTCGTTTTTCCTTTTTACAGAGTGCTTTTATTTTGTTTACATTGACGGCATTAATTACGGATTCTTATTCAGAGTAAAGTTTATATATTTTCATATTTTTTTTGTTACATTTTAATACGCTTAAAGCATTAATTACATTTTAATTAAATAATTAATATCAACAAGCGAACAACCCACACTCACTCACACACACACACTCAAATAATATCTGTGTGTGCTTCTCCCTTACTCTGTTTTTATCTCGCTCTCGCTCGTTTTAAATGAGGTCAAATAAGCGACATATCAGCAGCGTCTGTGTTGTGGAAAGCTCAATAACCCCAATCTCAAGTCCAAGTTAACGCTAGGCTCTCAGGGTTTCTCCGATAATTACAGCCTGTATGCAATATACATGCATTTCTCAAACCAAATGATTGAAGGTTAAATAATATTAATGTTAGTCAAATGTTTAATCATTTAATTATGAACATCACGACAGACCAGACACAAAATACACAATAAGCGCAATAGAAATGTTTACACGGCAGAAAATTTACAATTCAACAGCTATTGACGATATTTCTCTCAATGCGAATTAAATATGGATAAAAAAAAATTTATCAAAACAAATGTAGAAAAAAAATTCTAAAATAGTAAAAGCCTCTGGCAAACATATTTCTTTCTTAAACGCAAACTCTGTTTTATTAAATTCTTATTTGCATCGCTCCAAGTCGTAAAACTACCCGAATAATTATTCCCCAAGGCCCCATTGTTTTTGTTAACTTATTGGTCCCACAGGGAGCCAAAACAATAAACACACTTAGTACAAAAAATATTAGTTCCTGTTTATGGCGAAAGGGAAATCCACAAACAAAAAAA
This sequence comes from Drosophila suboccidentalis, assembly GCA_037043435.1. Classification (NCBI taxonomy): domain Eukaryota; kingdom Metazoa; phylum Arthropoda; class Insecta; order Diptera; family Drosophilidae; genus Drosophila; species Drosophila suboccidentalis. The sequence goes on from JBAMBK010000093.1 coordinate 140,080, forward strand.
ACATCATGAAATGGAAAAACCAGCACGATAATTCATGCGCCTAAAACATATTTAAGTGCAAAAAAGAAACACATAATACGAAATAAGAAGGAGACAAAAACCGAAAACTATAAACAAATGAAAAGACAAACTAAACTAACAATAACCTAGAAATGTCAATAGACCTAGTGCAAGGTAACAGAAACTTGCAATGACAACTACTTTAAACCAACCCACACACACATATACACACACACACATACAATCACACACAGATGCGAAGCGCTTTTCCGATGGCCTGACACAAGAGGCCGATATCTATTCAAATATCTATACATAACTTATTTAAATGTATGCACGCTTGTATTTGACTTTCCGCTTCCTTAGTGGAGGCCTCGCATCTATTATAGATTTAAAACCCATTTTATTCTTCAACCCCCGTGACAACAAGAAATCGCATTACAAAAGTGGCAAGAAATGTGCGGAAAAAGCACCAAATAGTGGCGAAAATAATCAAAGAAAACAAGCAAGTTTAAATAGAAATGATGTTTGCTATAAATAGATTATTAAGAAAATCAACAAAACAAAAAAAAAAATAAAAATAAATGAGCAAATCAAAACAAAAATTTACTCAATTTGTGGCTTCGACTCTTTCTTTTGAGGCTAATGACGAAAGCCACGCAGCAGAGTAAATACTCAAAGAAAAGAGAGCATCGATTGGTTTTCATACACACACACATGCATCTGAATAATATAGAATTTTCAGAGCATACAGGTGTCATCTGCAACTTTTACTCAATGGCAAATACATTTGGCATTGAATATACGGCACATGTAGATACAGATTTATGTTGAAAATATGACGTTGATAAAAATGTAATTCCCCATGAGAAACAAAAGATTCTGTGCTGCCAACTTGTTGGATATTATTGTCAGAATTTCTAGGAATCTAAATATATCATTATTTTACAACGCAGCGATAAAAAAAAGCACAAAAAGATACAACTCGATAGATTATTAAATGCAAAGTGGATTAAGCAAAATATGCAGCATAGTCAACAATATTTTATTTTTATAGTTCCTTTTTTCAAAATTTGTTTACTTGACATTAATAAAATGTATATTATATACGTCAAAGTATCTTTTAGTTATTAAATCGAAAACTTTACTAGGACGTTAAGAAAATTGGCCCAAGAATATTTTCTTTACAGTATATATAAATAATCTTCGGCGCATTGACGTATTATTTCTTCTGGAATTATCTAATCGTCAAACATTTTGCGAATTTATGTATGTTTCAACAACAGCCTGATAACAAAGCTACATCAATATAATGAACAGGTTTCTACGCGTTATCAAAGTCTAAAGATAACAAACATTTGGTGAAATTGTTGTGAAGTTGGCACTCAACAAGAATTTTCTTAATTTCTGGTATATTTATTCAAATAATTATTGTATAAACTTAAATGTTTAAGCAATGGATTCAGCAGAAAAAGAGAGTTTATTATCTTGACAAGATCATTGTTAGGTCAAAATAAGGTAGGCTTTGTCATTTCAGTGTAATGCATGTTAAATTAAACAATTGCAGATCTAAGCACAATATTCGGAGATAGAAGTAAACAAACAAAATAATGTAAATTTAAATCTTGTCATATCACAAACGGAATGCCTTAAAAATCGTTGAATGAAAGCAAATTTGCTGTTGAAGAGTTTACACTAGTCATAATCATATAGTACGATATATGAATGGGAGATTTGTTGGGTTTAGCACTCACCTGGTTTGCCGCTCCCGTCTCTGCATGTCGTCGTCGTCGTCGTTGTTGTTGTTATTGTTGTTGCTGTTGTTTACTTTATGCTGCTGTGATTGTTGTTGTTCTTGCTGATACTGATGGTAGTGTTATATTCGGCACGCTCCCTTGAATTTAGTTTGAAAAACGCAATCACTTTCCACAAAATTTTGAAAGATAAGAATTGAAACAAATAGCAACGGCTATTGATTGTTGATAAGATTGATCCAAAACGTAGTTGAAATGCGAAATTGCTGCTCAGAGAGTTTGTTTAAACTGTTGAATGTGTTGATTTTTCTTTATTTCTGTTGTTTGTTGCAGTTGTGCGTGTGCACACAAATGCACATGCACGCACACACACACGCACAGAGACACACTCTCACACACTCACACTCACTTAACGTCCACGCATGTCGCGCATGCGTCCAATGCATACGGGAAGGAAAGCAGGTTCCACTGTTGCGCTCCTTCTCCTTCTTCTCCTCTTCAGCCCCAAAAACTGCCGCAACTGCCTAACTGTTCTATGATTGGTGTTGTTAGCTTACAGATTTTGTTGTTGTTCTAGTATATGCTGTGGTCTCAGTGCTGCTGATGCTGCTTCTGCTGCTTTTGCTGCTGCTTTTGCTTTTGCTTGACATTTAATTATTAAATTTGAGCATTTTCTTCAGAATGGTTAACTCTGTTGACTGTTTGTTGTTCTATGCAGTTTTGTTTGGGTTTAGTGTTTGTCTTTACTTGTGTGTGCCTACTTTCTTGCCTGGTGCGTCGAATTGTTGTTGTTGTTCTTGTTGTTTTTATGTTAGATTAAGAAAGGCAGTTACGTTCTATGTAGTACTAGGTAAACAAATAATTTTGGCTAACAATTTAACAAACACACTTTTGCACATTTTTCCCCACAAAATTTTGTAAAGTATCGTTGACGTATTTTGCAAATGTTACGCCAACGACAACAAACAATAATATTTAATTATTATTATTATTTATTATTATTTAAATCGTGTAGTCAAACAATTTAGATCGTATTTGGCGCGTGCACGTTGAATATTATTTAATTTGACTTTCTCTTCGGCGCTGCTGCGATGTTATATCTGCTTTTTATGGTAGACGGGCTGCAAATTTAAAAAAACAAAAATACAAACAAGTATTGCATTAAATAAAGATCAGCATTTGCTTAAATATTTACTTATTTAATGTTTTCAAAGAATACCGCAATAAAACTAAAGCAGTATTTTGTGGTATGTTTGCTTGGCTAGAAACGGTCACACTAAAGCTGAGAGAGCCTGTCGCATACATTGATTTTCATGTGCTATGTTTGCGCATAATTGCTGCAAATGTTGTTGTCAATATATTTAAACAATTTTCAAACAAATTTAACAATTCTACAAAGCCTTGACCCCTGCCAAAATTTAATTTCTTTGTTATTAAACAGCACTGCAACTTCAGATGCATTTACAATGCGGAGGAAGTTCCCAAAAAATTAGGCCAATTAGTGCGTATACTTATATGCACGTATGTAGATAGATTGATGAGAAAAGCAAAAATTATTCATATTGGTTTTTTTTTTTTTAACAAGAAGGCCACTCAAAATATACACTTTCTATGTACGTGATTTTTTATTTCATTTGCTTTTTAGATGCTTTCGGCACGCAAAAAGCTTCTTTTTTCAGTGACCACAAGACAACAGGGTGCAACTGCCTGAATTTGCCATATTTTTTTCATTGCCAACGCGTCATATAAATGTTTCGTTTCTGGTTTTTTATAATAAGGCAATTAAATTAAGTCAGTGATAGATCTTTTAATATTTGTACCTTTTCGAAAATTTTGCACATATTCCTCACCTACGCCTCATTTTTCATTGCTCACTTACACACGCGCGCACATACACAGTTACACACACACACAAGCGCTAGCCGATTTCTGCAGTTGGAAAGTGTATGCATGCGATTATGCACTAGAACATTTTTTTAACGTGCCCTTGCTACTTTTTTGTAATTGCTTTTTTGTACAACTTAAGCAAACACTTTTTTAATATTTGGGCGATTCGCCATTAAATTGTTTTGCAAAACCAAACGTACGCAGGAGAGCACGAGAAAAATGGAGCGACTTTTTCCCCTGCCTTTCACACACACACGCACATTGAGCACTCAAAAGAAGTGTTGCTCTATCAAAATAATTCCAGAATACCAAAACGGTATAGCTAGTTGGCAATACTGTTTTTTATACTAAATATACCATAGAAAAAGGAACAAAATACTAGAACAAAAGCGAAATAAACTGTGACGCTTTTTTCAATAAATTTATTAAAAATTGAATTTGGAAGGGTTATAATAATAACACAGTTTTTATTAGAAATCAGATTAAAAAGGAGATCATTTAATGCAAGTACGGGTCCCCGTCATCCGTAATGGTAAATTCCTAATAAAAAAATTTCGAACAGAAAATTAAGAACCCTTCTTAAATGGGTAAATTTGTATTTATTAATTCCAAGAAAAGGTAAAATGAGATCCTTTTTTATAAAATATCGAAGATCGACCTTTTTCTTGCAACAGATCCTGCCACATATTTGAAAGCTGCGGCGCCATCTTTCGTATGGATTGGGAAGTATAAATATGCCACTTTATTAATTCATAATAAAAACCAAAATTTGTTATCGACTTTACAAAAATTTAAGTATCGATAATCCTTTGCAGCTCTAATTCTCTCGGCGCTAAATTTAAATGTGATTTATTTATATTTGTATTACAAATATCAAATCAATAAACTACAATTTAAAAAACCAAAAAAAATTATAAATTTTAGAATATAATGAACTTCATTTTAAAACTCGTTTGGTACACATCACTCTTCGCGTTGTGAAATTGGTATATTTATTCTAAATAAAATTAAATAAATCGACAAAAATATGAAAAAATTCATGTGAGTTTTTCAAAACGCTAGCTTTGAAATCAAGCAATAGCCAAAAAATATTAATTTATTAAAATCGAAGAAATTGAGTTTTTCTGTGGCCTGATTGATGGTTGCCACCGTGCTTTGGGAGCCAAGGTTGCCACACGGTTGCAAGAGTTGTCTCTTAATGCATTAGAGGTGTGTGTCTCCATCGATGTTTTCGATTTTTGCTTGAACTCTCGATGTGCTTCCACCTCTAAAGCAACACGTGCGTATGTTTTTGGCAAAGTTTTCAATTTTCTAATTTAGCGTTCAAAATGGGTAAAATGAAAGCAATTAAACAAAAACTGGTAAGTTTTAAATATATATTGAAAAAATGTGGCTTAAATAATGTCGATGTAAAGCTTCCTGCAGCAAGCCGGAATTCCACAGACGACTCGATGTTGGATTCACATAGCGAGGAAAACAGTGACAACGAAAATGCTGTCGACGCTGCTAGTAGCGATGATGGCTTCGAGGAACCAAATGAAACCACAGCGCAAAAACGTAAGGTGCCCATATCAGCAAGCGAGACAAAGAAGAAAAAGATGAAGCACACAGAGAGCGTGAAGCCTCCGACATTGGAGGAAATTAAGGAGCTGCGAGATACACGCAACTTATTTCACTCAAATCTATTCAAACTGCAAGTTAAGGAAATGCTCGAAGAAGTTCAAATCAAGCCAAAATACAGCAATTTTATTAGTACCTGGCTGGAGACATTTACGACTGCAGTAGAGGAGCTGACCGATGGATTGCTAGACGCATGTCAGCTGGAGGTGCCTCTACATCTGCACAAGAAACCATTCAACTTTCAGTTCTTAACACCGTCGTCACCGCCCAAGTTAATTGGATCTGCCGCAATCGGCACATTACTGGGCCCAAAGATTGTAGTGGATGTGGCGCTAGAGATGCCCGCTGCATGCTTTCAAAAGGAGGATTATCTCAATTTAATTTACGATCAAAAGCGAGCACTATATCTGGCGTCGGTGGCCAGTAAAATAAAAGAGCTACCTGCATTTGCGGCAGATCAGTTTGTATACAATTACCATGCGAACAATCCATTAAAACCAGTGCTAGAGATGACGCCTGCCGCCAAACTGGGCAACCATATTATGTTCCGGCTGTATATCACGGCGCCTTCGGATATCTTTTCACTAAGTCGCTTTGTGCCCTGGAATAACAATATTCGACCATCTGCCTTTGGTGACAAGTGGGATGAGAAACAAGCCTTGCCTGCTACCCAGCACTACAATGCCAATGTGCTATTCGATCTGACGCTGGCGCAGAATGAAGCGCTTCTACTCAGCTCCTTTACAGGACGACGCAACTTTCAGGAGGGATTGTTGCTACTTAAAGTTTGGCTACGACAACGTCAACTCGATGTGGGCTACAGTGGCTTCAGTTCCCATATTCTGGCTGCATACATTGTCTACTTGTCCCAGAATCGTTTGTTGCATCTGTCCAGCAGCAGCTACCAGGTGGCTCGCACTGTCTGGAATCAATTGGCCAACAGCGATTGGACCCAGGGCATAACGCTAGCCCAACAACAGTCGGAGAAGCATCAGCTGAGCACCCTAGCCGGCTACTACGATGTGTGCTTCATGGATGCAACAGGCTATTACAATCTGTGTGCCAATCTGCCCCTTGCTGTCTACAAGGCTGTCTGTGCGGAGGCCAAGCTGGCTGTCGATTTGCTAAATGATATTAAAGTCAATAGCTTCTCGCACATATTCATGCAAAAGTCACCGCTCTACACTCGAATGGATAACATTCTAAAGTAAGTAGCGCCAAATTGTGAATATCTCGTAGTCATGAACTCTCTCTCTTTTTCAGAATTACGAATCCAGGCAGTGTGGATCAGTTGCTTCAACTGCATGTACAGCCAGAAGTCAAGTATGATTATGCCAACTATGCCTATCCACAGTTGCTCAAGCTACTCACAGAGTAAGTATTCGCATTCCATTTAAATCTGACTGAAAACTAATATTATTTGCATCTTTAGATTGCTGCAAAAGGGTCTGGGACAACGCATTCATGCCATTCTACCACTGGAGATACCCTCCAGTCCGTGGTCAGTGGATAGCAAGGCGCCAGTGATTGGTCGCAGCCTGCAGCTGGGTCTTATACTTGATCCGGAGCACGCGTACGAAGTGCTGGACAAGGGACCTGCTGCCAACGAGGATCCCAATGGTGCTGCCGAGTTTCGAAAATTCTGGGGTGATAAATCCAATTTGCGTCGCTTCCAGGACGGCAGCATAACGGAGGCTGTTGTCTGGGGCGCGGCAACGGATGCGCCCAGTCAAAAGCGTTTGATAGTGCGGCAAATAGTGTTGCATCTGCTGGAGCATCAGTTGCAGCTGGAGCCCAGCGATGTCCAGTATATTGCCGGTGAGCTGGATGTTGTGTACTCCCTAACACCTTCGTTTAAGGTGTCGAAACTGCAGACAAAATTAAAGTTGCAACAGGAAACAGACGCCGAGGCACTTACTCCACATGTCATACACTGTTATGATGCATTAGCCCGCCAGCTGCACAGTCTAGAGGACTTGCCCCTGGACATAGTGTCGATATCAGGTATTTCACCGGTTTTCCGCTACTGTGAACCAGAGCCGCCGGTGCCGCAGGCTCGTCTAGTGGCCGATCGCATGCATGCCACCCAAGTGCTGCGTGTGATCATTCAACTGGGCCCGAGTGGCAAGTGGCCCAGTGAGTTGGGTGCATTGCGCAGTCTAAAGACCGCCTTCCTCATACAAATTGGCCAGCAGCTGAAGGCACAGCATAAACTCCATTCGGTGCTATGTCAAGACGGTTTGATGGTGTTGAAACAAGGCTTCTGCTTCATACTGGAGTTGGCGCACAGTAAAGAGTTGGCATTGCTGAAACAGCAGCAAACGGAACGTGGTGTCATCACCTACGTGGACAATCCGGCCAGTCGTGAGCTAGAGCGACGGCATTACATACTGCCTCGCGTTAGTGGAGCATTGCATGCGTTGCATCAATCACATCGTGCATTTGGACCCACAGTACTGATTGCAAAGCGCTGGCTGGCTGCCCAGCTGCTGGATGATGGTCTCTGGCCAGGCATGGCAACGGAACTGCTGGTGGCACATCTCTTCCAGCAGCGACAGTCGCCGCACACAACAGTGTCGCCACAAACGGGCTTCATTCGGTTCCTGCAGCTGCTCGCCCATAGCGATTGGAATGGCGAACTGTTCCTTCTCAATTTCAACAACAGCTGGACAGGTAAGTTGACTCTATTATTCTCTGTTTTGCCATCCTAATAATATCTGATTCCCTCTCTCTCTCTTTTGCAGAGCAACAAATCACGGACTTGGAGCACAGTTATCGCAGCGAACGTGAGAGTTATCCACCATTATGTTTGGCCACATCGTACGATCAACAGCATGCTGGACGTCTGTGGACCACGGATGAGTTGCCCAACAAGCCAGTGCTGGCTCGGGTCACTTTGTTGGCTAGACACGCCCTGCAGCTCATCGAGTCGAGTCTGATGTCTCAGAAGCTGGGCTTTGTGCGTCCCGCACAGCTGTTTGTGCCCTCTGGTGAGGGCTATGATCTGGTCATACAACTTAAACCGGATCTGGTGACGAATACGCTGTGTTATGACCTCGGCTCGCCTTTTGTGCCGTTGAGTCAGCGCAATTTCCGTTTACCCTTAGCGGGCAGTAGACAATTGGCCAGGATTGTGGAACAGCTGAGGGTAGGTGAAGGGAAAACAATAACAATGTCGTTTTATTCACATTCTATTTATTTAATCTATAGGCTGCCTACTCGGAGCATGCAGCGTTCTTTTACAATCCCCATGGCGGCAAGGAGCTGGCCATTATGTGGCGACCAGCCAGCGAGTTTGCCCCCAAATCCTTTAAGGTCAATGAGCTGCAGGCATGCACGCCCTGTTCCGGCGGCAAAGTCCAGGTGAATAAGGATACACTGCTGGAAGATTTCAAGCTGCTGCTGAAAGATTTCTATTTGCGGATCTGCACACCTGAGGAGTTGAAGCGGGAGCAACGCGAACACAGCAAACCGAAGCGGTATTTCAGCGGCCAGCCGAATGAGGATGCAGAGAAGCCACCCAAAAAGAAGAAAAAGAAACAATTGCCCCAACCGAAATTGTCGAGGAAACAATTGATAAAAAGTAAATCTCTAAGTGCGTTATGTTAATGCCAGGAGACAAAGAAGGACATAGAATACACATAATATTAAAAAATGTAGATAAAACTTTGAATTTTTTCAAAATGGAGCTTGCTGTTCATCGTAATCCTCGCTAACCACACAAAAAGGTGGCACCACCGGCTTTCTACGTTGAAGATGTGGACGATCTGATGGCGTCACAGTCGTCTCACTTGGCTGATCCTGTGGCGCATGGCTGCTAGACTCGGACAAGCAATCGTTGGAGTGTTGCTTCTTGAACCCTTGCTTTGATTTCTTGGGCGGCTCCGTGTTGCAGGCCTTGGTAGTGGTCTGTGCGCTTGTCTGGCAACTGCAATACTTTGTAGGATCTGATGGCGTCACAGTCGTCTCACTTGGCTGATCCTGTGGCGCATGGCTGCTAGACTCGGACAAGCTATCATTGGAGCGTTGCTTCTTGAACCATTGTCGTGATTTCTTGGGCGGCTCCGTGTTACAGGCCTTGGTAGTGGTCTGTGCGCTTGTCTGGCAACTGCAATGCTTCGTAGTCGGACGACTCTTGTATTTTTGAGCCTCGAGTCCGCTGGTGGATGTGCCGACACTGTAGGTTATCGGGTATGGTGATGAGGATCTGCCCGACTTTGCCCATTTCAGTTGCTTCGATACGTTGGCAAGAATTGATTGTGGCTCTTCGGTTTGTTGTGCTGCCTCGTGATTCATCGGACTGTCTGCTGTTTGCTGACAGTGGGAGATGAAATTTTGTAGCGGGCTAATCTGTCCAGCAAGCAGGGATTGATTTAGGCAGTTGCCAAACGCCCCAGCAGCAAACTGATTGGGAGTCAACCGATTGTAGGACATGTGACGGGTGTCCTCCACTCGTCTCACATCCTGCTGGGTGAGCATGAACAGCTCATTGCCCACCATAACGGGTACTGCACATAAATGAAACATTTCGATTTATTCAAATACAAAAACATTAACGGCACAAAACTCACTGTGCACCGCGGGCGCTGACTCCTCGGAGACCTGCAACACCTTCGTTACCGTGTTATTATTGGCCATTTCTATATTGAACAATTTTCCGTTAATGTCTGTATTTTTTTTTTTTAATTTTTTTGTACAACCTACATAGGAAAATATAAATAAAATTAATGTAGATATTGAAATAATAAGGGGAAGAACTGATAGATTGCTAGTGAAAAGCCTCCTAAACAGTGTTGCCAACTTTTGTTTGAAAAAAAAGCTGTTTTTGACTGCCATATCTGTAAATTTATAATTCATAATAGAATATATTATTTTCATTTTAAGTAGCAAACAATTGAACCAATTACCTTATAGAGTACACTGTTAAGTATCAATGGCAGCCTTAGCCAATTCTGCAAAATTACTGTTGCCCCCAGAATCCTTATAGCAATTGACTTTGATCCAAAATTTTGTAGTGCTGTCATTATTTTGCCATTTCACGAAGTGAATTTTTTTAATATTGGCTTATAATTTCCCCTATAAAAAAGCATTTCAAAAAAAGAAGTCAAAATTCCCGCTGCCCGCTGTTTGCAAATTTTTCTAGCAAATTGCCTTTGAAAAAAGCCAGATTTCACGGGAAAATAGCGAGTCAGGCACCACTGCTCCTAAATAGGCACGAAGGTGGACTGATATGTAAGTCATTGAAGTAAGCGGAACGTCAAATCGTTGTTAAACATGTAAACTTAAAAATTTGTCAATAACTAATATTTATTATAACTAATTGTAATCTTATCGTGCACCACATTCAGGGCGCTTTTTGTGTATCTAACTTCGAATGGATTCATCTTTTAAGTTTGACGGCATTATGCCAGGTGCTAGAGCATCTTTCTCCTTATTTCCAAAATCGGGATAAAGCTTTGCTGTTTGGCCCAACGGCGTGCAAAGGCGTCCAGAGAAATCCAATCGCTTGCTGGATTGGTTACGCTCTGCGTGGCTAATCATGTCCAGCAGTGAGCTACAAATGAGTTTGTTCAAGAATTCAATTAGAGTTTTTGTATTAAATGTGAACAAATGCCACTTACCGCTGCCCGCAGCTGGACATCCGACGCTTGCTGGCCTTTAGAAGGCTGCTGGAACTGTTACTACCGACGCTGTTGGGCTCCAGGCGTTCGGGTGATAGTGGTGATTCTGTGTAGGAGCGCAAGTGAGCGACACTCGCCTCAGATTTGTTGCTGACATCTCCATAAGCAGCGCGCAGACTTTGCAAACTCTCCAGCAGATTTTTATGGTGCAATGTTTGAACATTCAGTTGAATTAGCTGCTCCAGTTCTCTGTAGAATAAGCGATACTGATCCTTGATTTTGCTCGCCTTCGGTCTAAAAGAAAAAAATAGTTAAAGTCTGTTTAGCTCAAGTAACAACTACAATAACTAACCGCATGTTATTTGTGTTGCTAAAGGGCAACATATCACCGCGCGATGCACTCTTGTATAGCTCATGGATTTGCTGCTGGCAACGCACTTCCTCCTGCTTGTCCATGTCCTCTTTGACCAGCAGATGCAGAAAATGTGGCAGCCAGGTTAACTGACGCTGCAAATTGAAGAGAATGGTGACATTGGTGGTTCTGGGAAAGTAGCGGGGCATTCGTCGCCATAAATGTTCGCCTGGCGAGATTTTGCCCTTGGGTTTGGTCTTTAGGGGCACCATTCGTGACATCTTCAGCAGCTGTCCCAGTTCTGGTATGCGATAATCGGAAACTCGTCCACCAGGTCCGTCGCTAATCGAGGGCGCCTCGTCCATAGCGGAGCGTGCGATCGAAAGGGAATGCACAAAGATTTCACCTCCGCGAGCAGACAGCATATGGCTTGTTGTCTTGGTGCCCGTTTTGCGTGGTACCTCCAACAGCACGGAACGGCCGTTCAGCAGAAAGTTGATTAAACAGGAGCTTGGACGTGAGGTGACATCCACAGGTGTTACATTAAATTGACCAACACAGGGCTGTAGGTCTGACGAGCCGCAACCACGAGGCGTGCACCATTTTAACGTGACCGTTTCGTAGGATGTTCCTGACTTTATGCTGGTGGGAAGAGTAAAGTCCGGACCACAAACTTTTGTGTGGGCAGCTCGCTCATGTAAGATCTCCACATCGTAATTGGCGCTCGAATTGGCATTCTGCTCTTCTTTCATGGGTATGTTGGTCACCGTGGTGCTAGCAAGATCATAGTGACCCATAATAAGGTGCAACAACTTATCAGATATGTCGGGAGCGTTGACTGTATGTATTTCCACATCCAGCAGCGGTGAAATATCCAGAAGACTGCGATTTGTAACCAAGGACTCCACACCCAATGGTACTATGTTAAGTATTACCAAGTGACAGTGGTCAATAAGCAGACCCTTCTTGCCGGATGGCGCCACCAAAGCATTTTGCTGTAACAGCACAGTATTGAAGATGTCTTCCAAGCCTGTGATCAGAAGCGAATTGAGTGTTAAATAGTGAGCATTAGAAACTTGAGTCGACTTACTTTTCATACTGGTATTATCCCTTGCCGAAGTGATGCAGATGACGCGGCCCTTGTTGGGTATTTTATTGCAACCGACTTGAGCCGCATGAGTTTGCTCATCGGTTGGCTCTGCCAGTGCCTCGATGGCAGCCCGCAGACCGTGTATGACCGAATAGTCAGATGATTGTGGTATACTACGCGATGGTACACTAACCATCATCATGGCATTCGAGACATGCGACATATTTTGTGTGCTTGAGCTCCAGGTGTTAACAATGTGTGCCGCCGTATCGGAGACGATAAAACGCACATGCTTCCTGCCCGGAAAAAGGTCCCAAACTATGCGACAATATTCAATTGAAGATTCCACGGCACAGGTCCACAAGCTTTTACTGAGCTGCGTGCCGCCAACTGCGGAGCTGCCACCGGCAGCCGTGTCAGGAATCGGCTTGCCTTTCAAATAATCCATCGATATGTATTGCTCGCTGGATATGCTGAAATAGCGAGTGTGGTCTAACACAAATATAGTCTTTTGGTTACGCTCAAACATGATTTTAAAGTCGATTTCAAAAGCCAGCAACAGTTAAAAATAAGCTAGAAAACTATTTGTTTACAACAGCTGTTGCATCTTGCAACTAGAGATGGGGAAAATCGATGTACCAGTGATCTGATCACTGTGACTATCACTGAAGGTACACCTGCGATTTAAAAAATAATATAGTAACAGAATCTGTAATAAAATAGCTTATTAAAATACAGAAAAAAATAAAACGAATAACCTGTGAAATTTTAATTAAACAAGTTCTTTAAAACAATTCTTTTCAAGTTGCTCATTAAGTGTTACATTTGTAAATATTTTTTGTTGAGCTTTTAGAAAATATAAACATTACGATATTCTTAATATCAACAAACTCTGTCTATTTTTTAACACAGATATTTTTATTAAAAACTCGTACAAAAACAAAAAACACAAAAAAACAATCAATTATAACCAACCTGTAAGAATCGATTGATTTGCATCGATACCTCAAGACAAATTTCATCGCATAAGCAAAAATATATATCGATGGGTTTCTTACATCACTACTAGAATCACGTTGTCGAGTGAGTTTGAAAAAAAAAAGCGCTACAACAATTTATTTTTGGGTATTTCGTGCGTTAGTTGTGGCAAAATTACGTTTTGAGTGGTTGTCAACATTGTCAGTACGTAAATCAGATCGAAATGTCGTGGTTATTAGGAAGAAATCGTCAGCAGCCCGTGGAAATTAGTGGTCCCGATGGAGCTGATAATCCAGAGGGCAAAACTGCCGGCGAGCGTGGAGGTGACACGCAACTTACAAAGGCCGAACGTAAGGCAATGGAGGCCTATAGGTTTGATTCCTCAGCGCTGGAACGTGCAGCGGATGCTGCAAAAACGCTGGAACGGTCAAGTAAGTATCTTCAATGCGTACGCACATACATATTTCATCATCCATTGTGCGCATTGCATAACCGATGCCTCAACTCTAAATGACGTATATGTGTGCGTGCGTGTGTTTGTCAATGTGTGTGTAAATTACTGATTGAAACCTTACAGAACATGCGCGGGAGGCCCTGGAGTTGTCCAAGATGCAGGAGAGCACTAGGCAGCAGGAATACAACACCAAGGTCAAGGAATACGAGGCGCATATCGAACAGGCAAAGGTGGAACAAAAGCGCATTGATCATGAGGAGCGACGCAAGACGCTTATCGAGGAGACTAAGCAGCAGCAACAGCGTGCCCAATATCAGGATCAATTATCGCGTAAGCGGTACGAAGATCAGCTCGTTCAGCAACAGCGAGTCCAGGAGGACAATCTACGCAAACAGGAGGAGAGCGTACAGCGTCAGGAAGCCATGCGTCGTCAAACCATTGAGCATGAGATTGAAATGAAGGAGAAGAATCGTCTGAAACTTCTGGAGCATGAGCTGCGCGCTAAAGCCCGTGTGGATCGCGAGAATCGTGACATTAATCTGGAGAAGATTCGGCTGAAAGCAGAGGAGCATCGTACCACAGTCCTTGAGGGTATACGGTAAGTTTGAGTATGTGATGGGACCTATTGACAACCTCTAACAATTTGTTAATAATTGTAGCACTGCTGGTTCAGTGATTGGTGCCGGTGCTGAAGCCATGTTGACCGATTGGGATAAGGTACTGACTGCCGCCGGTGGCTTGTCGCTGCTTGCCTTGGGCGTATACAGTGCTAAAGGTGCAACTGGTGTTGTTTCACGTTACATTGAGGCACGGATCGGTAAGCCTACGCTTGTAGGTGAAACATCACGTTTTGCTTTCCTCGATGCCCTCAAGCATCCGCTGAACTACATCAAACGCTTGCGGGCCAAGCCCGCTGATGCACTGCAAGGCGTTGTGCTAAATCCCAAGCTGGAAGAGCGATTGCGTGATATTGCGATTGCCACGAAAAATACGCGCATCAATCGTGGATTGTATCGCAACGTGTTAATGCATGGCCCACCCGGAACGGGCAAGACCATGTTTGCCAAGAAGCTGGCCGAGCATTCTGGTATGGATTTTGCCATTATGACAGGTGGTGATGTCGCGCCCATGGGCAAAGAAGGCGTTACGGCCATACATAAAGTGTTTGATTGGTCGCATACCTCAAGACGCGGATTGTTGCTGTTCGTTGACGAGGCAGACGCGTTTCTGCGTAAACGTTCATCGGAGAAGATATCGGAGGACTTGCGTGCTGCGCTTAATGCTTTCCTGTATAGGACTTCGGAACAGAATCCCAAATTCATGCTCGTGCTGGCATCGAATACGCCCGAGCAGTTTGATTATGCCATCAATGATCGTCTCGATGAAATGGTTGAGTTCACCTTACCCGGTTTAGAAGAACGTGAGCGTCTGCTGCGTCTGTACTTTGATAAATATGTGCTGCAGCCAGCGGCATCCGGTGCAAAGTAAGTTAAATTGTCATAATTAAAAAAAAAATTTGAGTTCTCAACAAACTGTCTTTTTAGGCGATTTAAACTGGACACCTTTGACTATGGAGAGACGTGCACCAAAATGGCAAAGCTATGCGAGGGCATGTCGGGTCGCGAAATATCCAAGTTGGGCGTGGCATGGCAAGCTGCTGTGTACGCCTCCGAAGATGGCTTATTAACTGAGAAAATGGTACTAGACGATGTTATGATGCTGCCCAGCAGCATAAACAGAAGGTAAGCTACGAAACCCATTGATATCACTTAAATGCCAACTAAAATTAAACTTAATTCTTATAGATGGCCTGGTTGTCAGAGCATGAGCGTTCCGATCACAAATCTATAACCGGCTCGGAAGCCGCAAAACCACCGCTAACGCTCAGTTCTTATAAACTGTGAGTTGGATCTGCCGGATCTGTCTGTTGACTAGCATTCAAAATTTGTTTAGTTTTTAAATGAAGTAATGTTAAGTAAAACGCGCAAAGCTTTTTCTGGTCTCTCGATCCTTCAGTGTGTATATACAAAAGTGTAGACATGCATTTAATATTGTGCAAAACTATTGCAAGACTGCCAGGAATTATGAATACAATTAAGTTTTTCTTGCTTATAATTGTATTGTAATATAACATTGCATCTTGATTGTTTATTGTACAAAGCGCTCAACAGATGTTGATTTTGCTAATTAAAGCTTTGGAAATAGTTTTAAAAAATTAATGCCAATTGCTTACAAGCAATATTCAATTGGTCGCGTCAGCACTGTGAGAGATTTATATTAAATTCTCGCTGACGATACCATAAATTTGACTAATTTGGCCAGTGTTTTCCTGATACAGAATTCATTATACATATACATATAATAAAAATATAATTGTTATATTAATTGGTTTATATAAATAGATGACAAGTTTCTATAAAAGGGTAAAATATATAGAATTAATATTGTTTTTATTGCAAATTATTTTGATGGTTTTATAACTTTCAAACGATTTAAGGATAAATTGTCCCTATATCAAATAATCAACAGCCTTTAATAAGAAATTGGTTTAAATATCAATCAGTAAATTTATTAGAAACATTTTGTTTGTTAGTCGTCTTCGTCGGGTGACAATGATTCCGAAGAGTTCAGATTGATGCTTTATGATTCTATATCTTCTTTCGCAACACCATATCAGGTTGATGACAATGCCATGTTATGAAAGCACTGTTTGCACAGCCCACAACCGGAAACCGGAAGAGTGTCACTTTTTCATTTCAGTTATCACGGAATTCCGATTATAGTGATGACCGCATATAGAGTTGACCTTAGGATTCTGCATGAGTGCCTTAGTCCATGGGTCATACATAGAGAATACAATTCGTCTGTTTCTTATCCCACACCTTTTTGAATGTAAGTTCTCTTGGCCTACTATATTCCTATGTTTACTTCTTACTAATTTTCGGAATACCTCTACTAAACCAAAAAAAATCATTTTGAGGAATTTCTCTAATATATGTATATTTGTGGTATTCTGTTTTTAGGATTGCGGTTAAGCTAAGCTGCTTACATTAAAGATTTACGTTAAATAATCACTGCGGACGGCAGTCCGCGCTAGTGACGAAAGCAGCACGAAGTGTGCGAAAGCGACTAGCATATATACACAGGAAGAATGGAAAATTTGCTATGACTGTCCGATCAGGTCGAGCTATATACCGATCGAAAGGTATCAACTTAACTTACAAATGTGCATACTAAGACTTTTGAAAACTCACCTGGTTCGTGAGATAAACAGGTGTAAGTGGAAGGGGCAAAATTTAAATTATTGGAGCTAGTGGGGCCGTTGGAGCCTTTTGGTCAACATTTTTAATTTTTTAATATTTCTCATAAAAATACGTGTCGAATGACACCTCAATCATCAAAATCCGACTACTGGTTCAAAAGATAAATTATTTTGAAATTTTTGGTGCCCTTCTCAAAACGAGATGAAAAGTCAGTCTGTTTGTTTGTTTGTTTGTCTGTTTGTTTGTTTGTTTGTTTGTATAGATCAAATCGTTGTTTTAGCTTAAAAGTTTGAATGAGGACTTGTTCCCGCTCAAAAATCTAGAAACGTTTGTTCTACGACTTTTTCGAAAAATCGCTAGTTTAGCGGGAAATCGCTAAAAACCGCTAAAATTGATAGCATCCAAACTATAGAAGCTACAGATGCGATCTATATATCGGTGAAAAGGTATTTCGAAGGGCTTTTAGACATACCTTCAAAGTTTTTTTTTTAAGAAAATAGGTAAACAGCCACAGGTGAAATAAGGTATTTTTCTCCACATTTTGGCGATTTAAGAAAAATCTACACATCAAATCACTTTTAAATATGTAGTATGTTGTAGACAATTTAATTCCGCGTCTTTTGACATATAACACATATCTGTCAAAATTCGTTTGAGCGAGAAATTACCTATCTACTGAATATACCTTTAACCTTTACACTACTGCATGTACATGTGCAGTATGTACACTGCTTGGAGCGTAATGCGGAAATAAACTGCTTGCAAGTGGTGCTCTCAACCAGTGCTTAAAGTAACCAGTGCTGCCAGAAAGTTTAGTTTTGTTATGTGACAACGCGACTATAATTTGTTCAAATGAGTTAAGCATTAGAGTCTCTCTGTAAATTTATTTTATTTATTCTTCTTTACTATATAATTAATTAATTGCTTAATATTGCAAACAGAAAATTTATCTTTATACTTGTGCATTGCATGTGTACCCAGTGTTGCCAGACAGTTCATTTTCGTTAAATAAGAATTCGGGCTATCATTTATAAATACCTTTTGACAAAGTAGTTTTGTCAAAAGCAGAGGCGATTGCAAAAATTTCTGATATCCCCCAAAAAAACCTCTTTACGCGGTAAAAGTCTAGTGACGAAAACATTTCCATGCCACAAAATTTCTGATATCCAATTTTGTGACGAAATATATTAAATTTTTATATATGTTAATTTATTATATACTAGGGGGCCGCCTGCTCGCTTCGCTCGCCAACCCCCGCTCGTTTTTATATATGCCAAAAAAAATTAATATACATACAAAGTAAAAAAAAATTGGCATTCGGCACTGCGCAAAAAGTTATTTTTTAGGTGCAAAGAAGCTGAAGCTTTTTGCGCAAAGTGCGGAGTGCCAATTTTTTTTTTTACTTTGTATGTATATTAATTTTTTTTGGCATATATAAAAACGAGCGGGGGTTGGCGAGCGAAGCGAGCAGGGGGCGGAGCCCCCTAGTATATAATAAATTAACATATATAAAAAATTTAATATATTTCGTCACAAAATTGGATATCAGAAATTTTGTGGCATGGAAATGTTTTCGTCACTAGACTTTTACCGCGTAAAGAGGTTTTTTTGGGTAATGTTTTCTGCTGATTAATTGTACTTGTATTTTTACCAAAACAGAAGCTTTTGGTCCTAAACTGCCAAAATTGACAACGTTCCCACTTAGTTGTGGGTCCCACAAATTAGAAAATTGGGTCCCATGTCATGGAAATTAATTAACTCAATAAACCAAGAAAATTATAAATTTTCTAAAATAATTAAGTTCATTTTAAAATTGGTTTGGGGCAAGACATACTTCGCGTGGTGAATAAATTAAGCAAATAGTAAAAAATTAAAAAAATTAAATTAAAATTAAAATTTTATAAATCGACAAAAATATTACAAAATCCCTGTGAAAGTTTCAGAGTTCTAGCTTCAAAATAAGGAGAAAGGAGTTAAATATTATTGTCATTGCCATTGTTGCCACCTGTTGTTTTTAATGCATTTATATATTAGAGGTGTGTGTTGTGTGTTGTCCCCGATGCTTCAATGTTTG
The DNA here is from genome assembly GCA_037043435.1 of Drosophila suboccidentalis. Lineage (NCBI taxonomy): Eukaryota > Metazoa > Arthropoda > Insecta > Diptera > Drosophilidae > Drosophila > Drosophila suboccidentalis. The sequence continues at coordinate 159,173 of JBAMBK010000093.1, forward strand.
CAGAAAACAAAAAAATTTTTGGACACGGCTTTCAAATCTGTAAAACTCATCTGTAAAAGGGATTGTATTGAACATATTTTTCACAGTATTTTGTAATTCTTTCTTTTCAATATTTTAGAGGGTCGCTATTATCAGGATTGTTTATTATTTTTGTATATAAAAACATTCATTCGATAGTGGCCTACCAAACACCGATGGTTCCGATATTTTGCAATCATCGATGTTCCATTAGATGTTTCTCCACCTCTATAAATAAATAAAAAAACACAAAAAAAAAGTGCGCCTGCATTATTTATTTTAGATTATGACAAAATGAATGTAGATGAGGGCGAAATTGCAGCAGCATACAATGGCAATATTAGTTTTAACGATCAAACGTGTCGTGTTTGCCTGGAATCTCACGAGACAACACTCTGCCTTCGCGATGAAATTGAGTACAATGATCTGAATGTGGAATTGTGGCAGTTGCTGGAGAATGTATCCAATGTGAAGGTAACTTCGCAATTGTTGCATACTATGAATTTGGTAAATTGAGCTGAAATTTAATTGTAGTGCACCTGGAATGAGCCAAATCTGCCAACACAGCTGTGCCAGAGCTGCACACGGCGTCTTATCAGCGCCTATGAGTTTATACGCGAGGTTGAACGGTCGCAGCAAACGCTACAGGAGCTATGCAGCAGCCTGGAGCAGGATCAATCAGTCAGGCTCATGTCCGTGGTAGATGTGGACGCTGATGAAGGCGAAGAATTACCACGAGATGAGGAAGAACTACCACACCACGAGGAACTACGCCACGAGGAAGAATTTCCCAACGATGAGGAAGAATTGTTACAATTGGAGGAATCTATCATTGAGCTGCAAGAGGTAGAGCTCTCGCAGTCAGAGGAACCGACTTCACAGACAGAGCACGATACCGAGCTAGATGTTGGATCAGCAAATCTAGAGAAAGAGCCCAGCGAATTTGTTAATCAACTAGCGCCAGACGAATCCGATGCTGAAACTAACTATGATGCAGATGTACCAGGGGAGCGTCCATCGCAACTGGGACTGCGCCTAACGCATTCACAAAGCTACACGTACAAATGTGCCAGTTGTCCACGAATCTTTGCTAAGAACAACTCTTTGATGCGACATTATGCTGCCGCTCATAGCCAAGCGGCGGATGAGGCGGCGCAGGAGCTGGCAAAGGAGCACAGCAGCAGCGGAGCATTGATCTGCGAACACTGTCCGCGCATCTTTAAGCGGCAGGATACATTGCGTCGTCATATGCTGGCATTTCATCCCGATGTAGTGGCAGCTAGTGGATATACTGAAGACTATACAAATGCCACAGCACCAAAACGTGCTGCCAAGCGGCGAGAATGTCCCCACTGTGGCGTTAGTTTTCCCGTCTCCAGCCTAACAATACACATACGTCGCCACACCGGCGAAAATCCCTACAAATGCGATCAGTGCGACAGGGCGTTTCCCCGCAGCCAGGATCTCAGTTTGCACAAGCGCCAGCACACCGGCGAGCGTCCAAGTGAATGCAAGATATGCGCCAAGAAATTCATTTCACAGAACAAACTGGCGCGCCACATGCGTCTACATACTGGTCAACGTCCCTATGCATGTGACAGGTGCGACAAGAGTTTTGTGCAATCGAATGATCTAAAGATTCATATGCGCCGGCACACGGGCGAGCGACCGTACACATGTGGCGTCTGCGGCAAAAGTTTTGTTTGCGGCTCTCTTCTGAATATGCATCGCAATCAGAAGCGACACTACGAGACTGTGAAGCCAGGCGATGACGATGGCGATCCCGATCCCTACGAGAATAGTCGCGTGAACAAGCGACGTGCTGAGGACATTGAACGTATGCGACTCAAGCGCGAGAACGAGGCGCATCCAGTCATGTTGCGGCCATACAACTGCGGTGTCTGTGGCGATAATTTCAAGAGCGGCGCCCTTCTCACAATTCACCGCAATAAGATGGCTCATTACGAGATTGGCAAAGTGAACTACGGTGATCCATATGAGCAAAAGTACAAGCTTCAACTTCCCCCCAAAACCGATCAGAATGAAGACTAAACTTTTTTTTAATGTACTCGTCTATTAAAAACATTCAAGAGAATTAAACTTTGTTGTTTCAGCTAAATATTTGACAAAGTTCTGTTAACATTTCAGTTAAAATTCCAAAATCTATTTATTGTATTGCACTCATTTTGCACTTTTTTTATTTTAATATCATGTGTACATTTTGACCATAAAAAAATTAATGTTTCTTTTTAAATATATTTTAAATTGTTTTCAAAACACTTTTTCTCTAAGTTGTATTTACATACACTCATACATACTATATGCAAGGCTTAAATAATTTTAATTTTAAACAATTTGTGTATGCATTTTAGGTATATGCAAAATAATTTTCCATTTTTGCATATTGATTAAAATTTTGCTTAACCAGAAATAATTGTTGAACAGCTGTAAATTTTATTAGGTGCGCAGCTAGTATTTTTTAATATGGGAAAATCAAAACCAGCTTGAACAAAAGGTATACCATTTTTTTTTTGAGTGTACTCTGTTTAATTGCAGGATAATCTCTTTTAGACATTACTTTTTAAGGTGACCAGATAAGCTCACCTGCCAAACCAAAAGCTGTTCATTCAGAATATGCAACTGAATATATTAAATGTGACATACGGAGGGAGATATATATTTATTGTCAAATTAATTTAAAAGATTTAAATAGATCAAAAATTCGATTTATGCAGCTTAGTATAAATACGATTTTCATACGTTTATTTATTTTTGCAATAATTCGAATTTGAAATGAGGGCCGAAGCACACATACGAGTGACGACCCTGTCTACGCCACTGACTTGTACAGCTATAAAGGGTAGGTTTCGCTGTTTTAACTTTAGGGTTGCACTCTGCACTTGCACTTGCGTTGAAGCATAAAAAGAGCATAAAAGCAAAACTTTTGGCGTAGTTAACTTATGCAATTCAAGTCGGCTAAATCGGTGTGACATAACACACAAAATATATATGTAAATACAATCTAAAGAAAGAAAAGAAAAATGTATGTATATTTTATGTGTGTATATGTGTAACGAAAGCTTGAAAACTAAGCGTTCAATGTGTGAATTGATTGCATATTAATGCGCACAACGAAACGTAAGTAAGTAAGAAAAAAAATCGATAAGCATGTGTTGTGGTCTTTGCAACTAATTAATTGTCAAACAGCTTTTGCTCTATAACAAGGTAAACAAGTCGACACAAAATGGACGGGCAGACTTGTGAGACGGACGTGGATTGTTCGCAGTTTATGCTTGATGATTTGCAGCTGGCAGCGGAGCTGGGAAAAACGCTGCTCGAACGGAATAAAGAATTGGAAATTATGCTAAAAGAGCACAAATGCAAAAATGAAGAACAACAGCGCGAAATTGTGCATTTGCGAAAGCAAATCAATGCCATGGCCGAGGTGAATGATACGCGTCTGAAGGTCTACGAACAGTTGGAGGTGGGCATTCAGGACTTGGAGCGTAGCAACCACCGATTGACATTGGAGAAGTCACGCGACAAGAAGCAAATCAAATCGCTATCGGCCAATATCGAGTCATTGGAGGCACGCTGCGAGGAGATCACCCAACAGCTGGAGGAATCGCGGCAAATTCTAAGCGCCGAACGGCGTAAGAATCTTAGGCCAGCGCAGCAGGAAAGATTCGTGGCCAGGACAAACGTGGATCATCAGCCTCCGTCATCGAAACAATGGTCTGGCCATGATCGTGATATCATTGAATTGAATGCCACGCCCATTGACAATAGCGCCTTCGCTGCAAATGCCAACTCAACGGGCGTCACGGAGATTTCGCAAGTTCATGATGGATCCATATCCCTGAGTGATGTAGGCAGTTCCAATGAGATGCTGGAAGTTGCCGCTGCCATCAAGGGTGAGGACAATGAGGATCTCTACACACTGTTAAATGATTTGGAATCAATGAAACGCGACCTTATGGCGGAGAAACAACGTTGCTTTGAACTGGAGGAGCAATTGGTGGCCATTATACAAGAGAATAAAACACTTCAAAGCCGAAATGCCATAACCAGCACAAATGAGGAGGAGATGATGTCCATGCACGATGAGTTCTCGCTCTTGGATGATGTGAGGCAGGGACAAATGTGTAGCCGTTGCTTGCGTGCCATGGAGGAACAGGAGCAGGCCTCAATCATTGATGGCCAATCATCGGTGGCTCCTACCGAAGGCGCTGTGGAGGACGATGAACGAAGTCTTCTGGGCAGTGAGTTTAGCGCACCATTGGCCAATAATAGCGTTGAGGCACATGAAATGCTAGAGTTGAAGAATGGTAACAAGACAAATCCGTATCGTGACTTGGTCGAGAAATATGAAGCTTTGTTGGAGGTGCAGCGTACATCCAATGTGCACAAGATCGAACCGCTCTCTAAGGAACAACAGCCAAAACAGGGAGAGGCGCAAGCACAAACACAGAAGATTACCCAAGAGACAGAAAAAGATTCCAAGACTACACGGGGACGAACATCAACAGAGTTCTCAGAGGCGGAGACTTCGTCGTCTGGCTTTTCGGAAGAGACTAGCAATAAGTATACACAGACGGATGAACGTCCTGGCTATTTTCTGTGCTCCATTAGCAATGGCGAGGAATGCAAATTGAGCATATATGATGATGTTAGTCCAATTGACACACATTTCCAGAGTCGTCCCGAGTATAAGGAGTTATTTAAGGAGATCTTTGGTGTGTTGAAAAAAGCCGCCGACAACAAAGACGATGGGGATAAATCGAAAACAACATTTGATGGCGATGAAACACAACCAAAGATTGATACAATCACAACCCTGACACCGGCCAACGATGAGTTCTCCGTGGATTTTGGCGATGATACACACAGTATTATATCATCTGTTGTTTCTGATCAGTCGTTTGCCATGTCTGAGTGTGTCACGAAACTGGAACGCCGAACGGCCAAGAAGCACATCAATGAATGCAAGACTCAACTACCACAGATAAACTCGGCATCCGTCGCCCAACTGACTCTCAATGGAAATGGAAATGGCCTTAAACAGATCGAAGAGAATGGACGGTTATTGACTCCAGTTAAGCGAGAACCCCTCGAGTTTTTGACAGTTGCCGTTGGCGTTAAGAAGAAGAATCGTCGCAAGAACCGCGGCCTGAATAGCAATGGAGTTCGCGTCGAGTCGCCACTGGCACAACCATCGCCATTGGCACAGCCGTCGCCACCGCACAGTGTTCGACGAACACGCAAAGACTTTGTGCCAATCCCCCCAGAAATGCTGGCAACGGAGCGCGCTGTCCGCCGGCCATCGGATCGTTCCAGCACCGAATGGAATGGTTCGCCAATGATCATTTATAATCGGAATATGAGCGCAACACGAGCAAAGCGCACTGGGCGCGTTATCGAACTAAACGGCGTCGAATACCATCCAAATACAGTATCTCAGGAGTTCCACAAACTGAAGCGACTTGATCTATCTTACGCCGAGGTCTTGCGCCGTGCGGATGCCTGCGAGCATCAGAGTCAACCAATGCGCGTGCAACGGACGCAGCAGTCCCGATGGAATGCAAACAAAAGTCAAAGTAATCGCCGCTAAATATGAACACTGGACTCAACACTTAGTTATAGTAATCTGTATTTGTCTTATCTCTAATCAGCATGGATCTAATCGACTCTGCATCAATGGTTTTTTGATGCCAGAGCTCCTAGAAATAGTTTAGTGTATTCTGAATTTGTAATCGGGTTTGATTTTTAATGTTATCAGCATATACGTCCTTTTCGTCCTTAAATCTTATCTCCACTCGAAACAAAACCGGCACGAAATGAAAAACTCCACATAAAAAAAACCACAAAATTTAGTTGTTATTTTGTGTGGAGTATTTCAAATCGTGTCTGTTTTGTATCGAGTGGACATAACAATTTAAGATTTCATTGTTTTTGAAAAATTTCTATAGGTTTTCTTTAAGTTGTATTTAATACGAACATTCCCCAGCTTGTAGCAACAGCAAGTGAATCTCCTTTTACATTGGACGTTTTTCTTGTATCTTTTGTAATTAAAAAAAACATAGATATATGTACTTCTAACGTAACCCAAAGTTTTACTCGTATTTTAAATATTTCAATATGCCTGCTACTAACTATATAACGATACTATGTACGAATATGTATGATGTTCTTTAAGATATTTAATAAATAAGCATGTGTGCCAACTCTAACATAACTGAAACAACACGCAGCGCCCAAATCTTTTCAATAATTAAATTGAATTTTCCTTGTATATTTTCTACTCAGCATTAAAGTGTATTATCATTAAACAGAAGACAATGTAAATAGAATAACTTCAATGGCGCTTGCGCTGCTGGTGTGACGTGGATGTGGACGAATAGGAGTTGTGTGTGCTGCGTGAATTTGATCGAGATCGAGTTCTGTCCCGATGTTTGCCATAGCTGCTGCCCTGGTGGCTGCGGCTGCTGCTGTGCCGAGAGCTCCGCCGATAGTCGCTGCCATTCTCATCTCCCGAGTAACTAGAATCTCGCTGATGATGGCGACGTTGTCGTTGATTGTGCTGACTGCTATAATGATGAGCATGTCGATCCCGTTCCCGGTCCCGTTCACGTTCGCGACTGCTGTGATGACGACTATAAGTGTGTTGCCTACTGCTGCTGCTGCTGTGACCCTTGCGATGTCTATCGCGACTTGTCTCACTTCGCTGCTTGCGACTGCTGCTACCTCTACTCCGACGGTGGCTGCGGCTGCTGCTGCGCTTTTTGACAGCGAGACTGCTACGGGTACTGCTGCCTTCGGTATTACTGGAGGACTTGGAAGTATTGGAACTGGAGTTGCTGTCGCTGCTTGAGCTACTGCTCCTGCTATCACCACTGCTACTGGAGGACGATGATGAGGATGACTGTCGACGTCTGGTCTTGGCCTTCTTTGATGTCTTCCGTGCTTTGTCAAGTGCCTTGTCTGCAGCATTTAGCATGGTGGTCATGGACTCGGGCATTTGCAGCAAATGGGTAGCTGGATTGGGCACAGGCTTTAGCTTCTGGGGCATCAGGTTGCTCTGCGCAGCCGCAACTGCAGTCACCTGGCTCACATAGCTCTGAGACTGTTTGCCGTCCTTGTTGTCGCTAAAGCGTGTAGTTCTCTCTTTGCGACTGAGGCGTTTGCCTGGAAATGGAATTAAAATAGTTCTTTAGCATGTGATATAAAAACAAATTACAAAGTTGAACCAACCATTAAACTGCTGCGACTTTTCATGTGAAGCAGCTGACGTCGTTGCTGTGGCGATATCATCCAAGGTTGACTCGGCGCCAGAAACTGGACGTCGCTGCTCATTGGCAGCCTTAGCTTGCTCGAGCTCCAGCTTGCGATGGTGCTGCAACTTTTGCTCATCCATCTGTTCCTGCAGCGACACACGCTCCTCAATGTCATCAATGACCTTCTCAAAGGATCGCTTGCTTTTGCGTATGCGAGCCTATAAATGCAATAATAAAGTGTTTATTAATTATAATATTTTCAATGCAACTGAAAAGCTCACAGACGTAAGTTACATACTTTATCAAGGATGCCACAGAAATCGCTTTCGCTTGAATTTCACTGGAATTTGTATGAAATTTAAGTGAAATTTGAGCGAAAGCGATTTCTGTGGCACCCGCGTATATTTATATTTTTTGTTTATATTTATATTTAAAATTCCTTTTTTTATAGCCCAAAGGCTGTAAACTATTTATAAAATCTCAATCTAATTCTTATTATTAATAAGAGTTTTTAATCTTAGTTTGAATCCGAATAAAATGTTTTATTGACATTGTCTGTGTTGGTGGCAATAAAACAACGCTTCTCTGTTATTAACACAAAATATTTATATGCAGCTTGTTTTGTGCATTGAGAGAAAAATACTTTTCTGTTCATTCCACCTATCCAGACAATCAAAGTCATTATTCCTTTGCGACCGACCCTGAGGTAAATTGCAACAAATTCAAAAAATTTAGTTATTTGACAATTAAAATTACTTATAATTCGATTGAATTCGGCTATTTCAAATTCATTATTTTCACATAGCACATTCCTCTATTCGCACTCGTTTCTACAAGGAACTGTCATTTTAGAACTCAATGTCACTCACACTTAAACGAATTCAATTCAAAGTGTGCCTCGCACTCACTCAATTCGACATCGTTCGAATTAATTCATTTGAAGTCAAATTTGAAGTGAATTCATGCAGACCTCTATTATATTTATACTTATATTTACATTTATATTTACTAACCTTGAGTTCGTCCGCGGTTAGCTCAGTGCTTTTGTCCGTTTCCTTGGTAGTTGAGTCAAAATTAGTTTCGACTTGACCACCATCGTTGTCATCATCGGTGTTGTCGTCCTCTTCGCTGTCGCTTGAAGAATCGCCATAGGCAGCTAAACCTATAATTCAAATCAATCAAGTGCTAGTTGTTGCTGCCAGGCGTTGTTTGAAAAAGGCGCATGATTTTTTAAATTGGGGGATAGTTTTGTATTTCATTTTCATTTAAGTTAAGAGTTTAATAAAGACAGAGAAGAGGGGGAGGAAAAAAGGGCCAAATTGTTACACCATAACTGGCCTGGCCAAAAAGCGATTTACTTTAAATAGTTTGAATTTATGAGAATCGTTGAAAGATCAAGTACAAATTTACACAAGAAAGCGAGAATATGTTTTGTTAACCAATCCCGTTCACAGCATACGAAATGTGGATACAATACTTATGATAGATAACAGGGTTAACAATGGGTGTAAGCAAAAACTCAGACTACCTATTAAACAAAAGTGTACAAGAACTTACGAGATAATTTGAAATTTGTTACTTACCCAAGTTGCCGGTAATGGAGGACAAGGCGCTTTTGCGAATCACTTGGGCTGATGACGCTTTTGATTTTCATACACATATATATATATATATTACGATTATATAGTTAAATTCAGCATGTGATTTCAGTGTTTGTTTTGTTTCAAGTATAAGCAATGACAAAAATTATAGAGTATTTGTTTTTTTTTTTTTAACTAATACGAAAGCTCATTGTAGCCAAAAGGACTTCCTTTGTGTGAACAATTCCAAACGTTAAGGGCGTCGGATTAAGTTATACTTAATATACTTGAGCTTTATAACACACATACTCGTACTTACACGCATACACACTAAATGTTTTCACTGTAAAAGATTGTTGTTTGCGATAAGCTTACTGTTCTAAATTTTTGTAAAATGTACCTTTAGCGCGATGCGCTTTGACTGTTTCAGTAGCAATAGCTGCAATCTCTTCATTGGTCGTTTCCAGCAGTATTTCGGTTAATGTGCGACGCACAACAAGCATCTATAGATTGGTTTTTGATAGATTGGTTGGGCTATTTTTAATTGCCTGTCAATAACAAAGTGGCGCCAGGCAATGAAACCAATTACCAATTACAAAGCAATTATGTAAAAAATAAATTCTAATTACATTTTTGTGATAAGAACTAAATTGATTTAAAAGGATGTATTGGCTTTAGGTTTCATTCTCTGGATAAACGCACATTGTGTAAAAGCTGTGATGCCTACCAAATCTGCAAGTCTTTCTTCGTAGTTTTTACCACTTAATGCAGCTTCAGCATTGGCTGATCTTGCAACTGTTGATTTGTGTCGATCGACTGCATCTTGTTGCTGCGATTCCTGCTGTCGTTTATCCTCCACGTTATCCGGTTCATCATCATCACTGCCAATGGTCTTACTTAATACATCATTACCTATTAGCTGTGCCATGCTCGCCATGGTTGCATGAGTTGCCTCCTCGATCTCAGGAGCAGCAATTGAATCTTCGCTGTCGCTTGCCTGAATTTCAAGTTCATGTTAATTGCTAGGCATTCTCTACATAACATACACACTTTGATCTGGTATGCATATTTTGTGGTGCATTTTGGGCAACCAATTCAAATAATATGTTGCACTTGGCACTTGCACAAGACAAAAATTTAGTGATATGCAGCCAGGAACGCACTCTACTTACCACATTCGAAATGTTCAAGAGATTAACAGGTGTTGTTAGTGTTTTGCTTGATACTTGCTTAACATTGATAGCTAAAGACTCAGTGTTTTCCGGCGTTGTCGGCTGTTGTCGCTCCAACTGACGTTGCTTTTCGCGCTCCATTTTCTCTAGGCCTTCCCTGTAAAACACAAATCATATTCAATTATACTCGGATTGTTATTATGACTTTCATTTGGACTTTACCGTATCCAAGCTGGCAACATTTTACGTTTATTTGCATCAATTTCACTGCTGGCTACACTGACGGTACTATTGTTATTTTGTTGGGTTTGGGGTTGCTGTAATGGCTGCAGTAGCTGCTGCGATTCATTGGGATTGCAAACGTTAAGCTTCAACAGCGACGGAATATGTGCCGTTGGATTGGAGCGCAATGGCCAACTACTCCACGGCTGAGTGCCAGAGCCGGCTAAAATATGATAATAGGAAAATTAATTGAAATTAATAATGTCACAAGTCAATCAAAACTTTATAGCCACTCACCTGCATCGTGGGGTGCAGCTGTAATAGACGCATCGCTGGCGCCGCTGTCTGTCCATTGGGATTGCGTAGCAACGGGTGGAGGAGGGGGCACAGTTTTATGGATATCATGATTTGCTCTTTCACTATTTTCATTATCCTCTTCATCCATATCCATATCCATTTCCGCTTCACCATGCTCCTCGTAAATCGGTTGAATTTTGGTTGAGAGTGGCTGCTGTCGTAATTCTGGTCGATTTTGGTGGTATTCCGGTGCATTGCCGATGATCGGCGGAGGAGGTGCAATCGGCATGTTCATGCTAAAATTAGCAAGAGACGCTGCTGGCGTCGAGTCCCGCATGTGTATCCACTGCTGGGCCAACTGCGCCCAATCAATGCCGCCCTGCATGTTAAGTGGCATGACGGGCGCAGCTGTTCTTATCGTAGCATTCCCAACTCCTGGCACCGGAACAGTCCCTGGATTTGGGGCTGCCAGAAAATGAGGTGGTTGCGCCATATATTGATTGTGTTTATTGTAGCCTAGATCGGCATTAGCATTGCCACCGGGAAACATGTTATTTGTCACTATAGTTTTCACTTCACGATTGTTTGTTGTTGAGTTATCTAAAATTTTCTAAAAACGATTTTCCGACTTTTACGCCATTTTCTTGCTCTACACAGATTGACAGTCACGTTGCAGCAATAACATGATTGATATACACGTACCCGTGACTTTTGACAAGTACTTAGGCAAAAACTGTGACATTCAAAATAAATCTTGGTTTGTCGCTAAATAGGAAAACCGAAAACATTACTTGTGGAAATTAGCAGCAAAAATTTCAGATGTTAGTAATTCTATAAATAGTTTAACCTTATGTTAAAATTGAAATTTTTTTGTCACAGAATATTTGAGCCACAGATTTGCCGTTCGGTCAATAGCTTATCGAATTGTAATCGCCATTCAACGGGCGACGCACACACGCGCTTCACAATTCAAACGAACGGCATTTTATTTTCACAGAGGTCACAGGAATCTAGCCTAGAAGTTTTTGCCAATTAAGTGACTTACAAGTTCCCAAATTGAAATAAAAATCAAATTAAGTGTACAAAACATGTCACACAAACCAAACAATGTGCTTCGAGCTAAAGAAAATGCAATGGCCAAGCCAGGACTAGGCACTTCCGCTGCAGTCTCTGCAATTGCGATGCAAAAAATGCAAATGTTAACCAAGAAGGTTTGTAATTCAAGGAATACAATTTGATATTTTTGTTACACATTTTCTAAACATACATAGCCAACAATTGAGAATGCCGCGCCTGCGCCTGGCAGCAGCAAAACAGCCGCTCAATTAACAACAGCAAAGACAATGCCAGGAGGACAACAGATGCCAACAGCGGGCACTTCGGTGCCTTCTACAAAGCCCGACTCTGCTGTGACCAAGCCTGAAAAGCCCGGATCGACTTCAGTCCCAAAAAACAACAGCACTGATAAGGAAAATACTGGTAAGGGTCGTGGTAAATTCTGTTAAATTGAACTTTATTAAGAGCATCTACTGAAAGACGCCCATTTACAGAAACAGCTACGACAAAGCCCAAGAAGACATGGGCGTTGAGCAATTTTGATATTGGTCGCCAACTGGGTCGTGGTAAATTTGGCAACGTGTATTTGGCACGCGAAAAGGAATCGCAATTCGTTGTGGCGCTGAAAGTTTTGTTCAAGCGTCAAATTGGAGAAACAAATGTGGAGCATCAAGTGCGTCGAGAGATTGAGATTCAATCACATCTACGTCATCCACATATCTTGCGTCTATACGCCTACTTTCATGACGATGCCCGCATCTATTTGATTCTGGAGTATGCGCCACAAGGAACCCTCTTTAGTGCACTGCAAGCTCAGCCGTTGAAACGTTTCGATGATCGCCAGTCGGCCACATATATTAAGTCCCTTTGCTCAGCTCTACTTTATTTACACGAACGGGATATTATACATCGGGATATTAAGCCGGAGAATCTGCTATTGGGGCACAAAGGTGTTCTTAAAATTGCCGATTTCGGTTGGTCTGTACATGAGCCAAATTCGATGCGTATGACACTGTGCGGCACAGTTGATTATTTACCGCCTGAAATGGTGCTAAACAAGCCACATACCAAGAATGTTGATCTATGGAGCTTGGGAGTCCTATGCTTTGAACTGTTGGTGGGTCATGCACCATTCTATTCGAAAAACTATGAGGAGACATACAAAAAGATTCTGAAAGTTGACTACAAGCTGCCGGAACATGTTTCGAAGGCTGCGGCTCATTTGATATCCAAGCTGTTGGTTTTGAATCCTCAACATCGACTGCCGCTGGATCAGGTTATATTACATCCATGGATTGCGGCGCACACGCAGTAAATTTTAACCTTTTCGTTTAAATTTAATATTGATTTTATTTTATTGTTTCGTCTTCATCCAGTTTATGTAAAAGATATTTTTTTGTTTAATTTTCGCTTGAGCGCCGAATAATATAATTATCGCATTTAACACATCCATTAAGTTATATAACAAAAACCTATTATATTTAACATTTATGCAATTCATTTTATTATATTTCAAATAAAGTTTCCGTGTACTAGACACGTTTTGTTCGATCCAATAATTTCTTATGAGCTAATTAAATAACTAGCGCAGGGTATTGACTTATCGTATACTTGTACGTAAATATATAAATGAGTATAAACACTATTGTTTAAAGCAACGAAAAAATGCAGCTTAGCAAGTTTTTATCACAGAAAACAAAGTATATACTTACAAAGTTCAAGAAATGTGATAAACACGACAGCTGAGCCTTTTAAAGCCAACTGCAATTCTTAAATAAACAAAATTTCTATTAATATTATTCAGTGTGTTTAACTCTCGCAGCCCAGAATAAATATTTATTTGACAATAAATATTATTATTAATAGTTCTACATAATATATTGTATGTATTTCATAAGCCTGTTGAGCTAACCACTTAAAATGATGCATGGATAAAGCATTAAATGTGAAAACGGTTTCTAACTGCCATAAATTCCTTTACGAACGAAAACTTAAGTCTCAAGTAAATTTGTATACAATTAATATTAAGTGATTCCCGTTAAATATTGCAGTTGGCTTTGGCTTTAACGATTGCTAAACAATTTCTGATTTTACAATTATTTCAGTTTTCATTACATGATGCAGAATTTGTATAAAAATTATACTAATAAAAATTTGATGCTTGGGCCTTATAAACTAAAGTGGCTGGTTTTGTTTTTCTTCTTGTTATCTAATAGAGCTAACCAAGTGTGCCAGGAGAGATGCTGGGATAAAATACTAACGTGTAAAATGGATTATTGCATATAAGGTGAATCCTTTAATTTCTAACGGCTGCATCGGCGCCCGGCTTTCGAGCCGGCACGTTATAGTCATCCTCTAGAATTGTAAATGTTTTAATAGTCACATGATGTATAAGGTAAAACAATTAATTACCATCTTGATCTTCATCCATGTTATCTTCTAGATGCACTGCATCGGGAAATTCCTTGCCCTGATCAGCAGCAATTTCATTATTCAAATTGTCTCCTTCGAGCATATGCTGTTTGACAGCCACATCTCCTAGCATAACGTCGTCATCATCGTCCCCACCACCACCAACTGCGGCCGCATCGGCAGCCAGTTTATGTTCTGCTTCAGCTGCACGACCCGCTCCGAGCTCAGCATCAAATAAATTCGAGTTTGCGGCGGGCAAATTGAAATTCTGGTCATTTAAAGCATCCTTTACCTCATGGGCGCCAGAATCAAGTACTCCCTGATTCTTATTCGACTCTAAATCGTTCACCACATTGGCATACCGATTGTTGTTTTCGTTTTTGGGTAGCTCCTCAGCAGCCGTATCTGCATCGGCTGGTAGCTCGCCTTTTCCGTCGAAATTATCGGGGATGGGCGCTACATTCTCGGGCAGCTTACGCTCCATTTTCACTTCAGCTGATGGCTTGGCTGGCGGCATGGCCAATGGAGGTTGACCAGTGCTACTGCTGCTGCTGCTGGCAATCTTGGGTGCCACTGAAGCATTCGGTGCTGGCTCTACGTTTGACGTACTTGAGCTGGACTTGCGTGGTGCACTTAGAGGCGAAGCCAGGGCAACGGCGGCGGCGGCGGCTTCGATAGGTTGCTCTTGCTGCTGTTGCTTATCAGTTTCATCCGCTAACGTTTTAAGAGACTTTTGCACCATCTGAAAATTTTCAACAGAATGTAGTATGAGACTGTGAGACTGAGACACAGGTTGCGCTTGCAGTTCCATATGCTGCTCCACACCGCCACCATGAGGATTAGTTGTTGCGTTAGTTGATTGGCTCGGCTTGACAACGCCAATTTTGTACAGCCCTTGACTCACTTGCACTTGTTCGTTGAATGACTTATCGTTGCGTGGCTTCTCGATGCTGTGTGCCAGCTGGGCGGGACTAGAACGACGCGCGGGCGTTGTGTCGGGCGTCAATAAATCGGATGGCTTATTGAGCTGTTGAGCCTGTGGCATGTAATTGCAGTGGGCCCTGAATTCATTCAGCGCAGCCTCTAAGGTCTGCGTCTTATGCTCCGATTCCCGGAGCAACGTCTCGTACTTAATCTAAAAGTCAATGAATTAAAATAGTTATTAAATTTAGTAGCTGTATGGATCTTGGAGTATCAACGCACCTTCCAGTCAGTTGTGTCACGTTGCTTTTTATCCTGCTGCAACTGTTGCACCTGCAATAATAGCGAATTTCTGTCTTCCAGGTGTTGCTTCTTGTTTTTGGTATACTCGGCCTGCAAGTCATTGTGTTTGGCATCGAGCACCTTGTATTTGCCAACTTGCTCATCATATTTCTTCTTCAATGCTCGCTCCTCTGCCTGTTGCTTTTCGTTGTCTTCTTGAATGCGCTGCTTTTCGCCGTGCAACACTTCTACTTTTTTCTCAGCTGATAATTTGTCGTCAGTGAGCGCTGTAATGGGCGATTAACATATCATATAGATGCTAAATAATAGGAATAGGAGCTTACATTGCAACTGTAGGTTCAATCCCTCCTGATTTTGTTCGCAGCGTAAGCGAAAGGCTCGAGTCTCATCCAGTTGCTGCTGGGACATGTGGTAAATGACTATCATCATTATGAGCACAATAAACATGCTCATCAGTATACAAATTCGAACGCGTCCGGAACGCGCAAAACGTGCCGTACTCATTTTAAGACCTTTAACTTTTAATCTTTCCCGAAATTATCAATATTATTATTGTTGTGGCCGTGCACGGAACGAAAAACTGGTCAAAAGAATTCCCAGTGCTGTAAAATGCTTTTGTTGTCTGCCCGACCAGTGTTGAGTGACAATTATCGCTGCCCGACTCTGGTAATCGATATATCGGTTTTGCAGAGCTTTCTGCTCATTTGTTGATTGTTTCTTATTTTTATCAAAGCTTTTTCGCATTTTGCGCTTATGCTGGTTAAAATAAAAACTTAATTATACAGTAACCGCCGGCAGCTCGCAGTGAGAGAGAGTCCCATTGCGGAAAGAGCAATCGTGTTTTAAGCTTTCGTTGAAGCTGAGTGCCGCACGCTAACGACGACGACGACGCGCGGAAAATCGGTCGAAGACCAATATATATATTTCGTAAAATATAGTTTTAAACAATTTAATATAGTTGTAAATTAAACACAATTGTTAGGTGTTAAGTAAACAAGTCAATTCACACTACGGAACAAATTAAAAATGTGAGTTTTACCGTTGTTTTCATCAATTTCAGCTACGTCGACGGCGCACACGCCAATTTATTTAAACATATTAATATACACACACACACATGTGCAGAGGAAATATGCATATATGTACACACATTCGTTAAGCTAAAGGTTGCGTCAATCAATTCAATTTACGATGTATCTGATATCAGCTGGCTTATGATATAATAATAAGTACATATATCAAAAATTAAACAACTTTTAGCTAGAATTGGCTATCCTGATAGCCAGTATATTCATTATATAGACGCTTATTGCCTTCACAACCTGTTCCAATCTAAGTTTGTACATAACAAGTAAACAACAAAGTTCTCAAAAATGGCATACTTAAGTCACTCGGCTTGGACTTTTCAGGCAGCAACAGTAATCGATAATGCGAAACGAGTTGATAACAACAATTTAAACACACACACATGCAAACAAGTATGTATATGCAGTTGTATGCATACATACTGTATTGATATAGATATAAACATAATCTAAATCACTTTATAATGCTTTAACAACTTTTCTTGGTGACATTGAACAAAACTGTTCTTTTTTTTTTGGCCCTCTATGGGCCGTTGTTTGTGTCCCATATCTTTATGTTCACCATTTTCTGGCGTCAAAGATAATAAAATAAACAAGAAAAATAACGAAGATTAAATACTCTTACATAAATACGCATTGATTTAATCGATCAAAATCAAAAACTAATTAAATTTAAACTGTAATTTCAATTATTCATTCCTAAAGATTATAAAAAGATTGGGTTTGAAAATAAATATTGATTAAAATCTGGAAGTCACACGATCCATTTTTCAATATCCGGCCGAATATATACTGAGAGTTGTTTTTAAATTGGCACTAAATTCTATCTTTTATTTAATTAAATGCGACTAGATATTGATAAAGTGGGCGCTTTAGTATGATATTGAAATAAATACAAATTAAGTATTTATGTATTTAAATTTGTATGACAAAAATGATTGGTATACAAAAAGTCACTTATATATCTGCTCACCACTGTATACTGCCATTAAATTTAGGTTTTATTGAATTCATAGTAGTGTTCTTCTCTATTAATTAACACTTCTGTGCTATTGTGCTAATAAAATATGCATATATTCTATGTACTTTTAAATCGCTTTTAAATGCCCACAATACGCATTATATGCAGTTGTTCCCATTTAATATTCATACTTATCTTTAAAGAACCCAAAGTGGTTATCAATGCGGATCAATAAACCTTGGAGACACGTCATATTGAAAAAACTCCCTTATCTCTATTTCAATTGAATATTATTAAGAAAGCTACGAACAGCTCATTAATTAACATATATATCTGAAAATATATACTTATCGTTAATGAGTTAATTTTATAAGCAAAATATTTTACACTCGTGGACATGTACATACATATGTTATGTACTCAAAATATAATAGGTTTTCAAATGCTTACACACTTATGTAATCTCTCACAAATCGAGTTTAGTTCATCTTGTTGAACCCTTTCTCATATATCTCGGTTAATTATTCGTTAAAATTATAAATAAATATGCTTATTCTATGAATATTTCGGATATATACACATTTTTGATGGCTTATGAGAATTTAATTTTAATAAAGTTCAAAATTTCTTTTATTTAAGAACCATGGCAGCAGTTGAAACTTCACCACAAGTAGATTCTAAACATCCGCTACAGCAACCGAAGCAACAACAGTTCGCGTAAGTTATCAATAAATAGCAAATAATTAGAGCACATGAAATAATTTCTAACGTAAATATAAATAAATGAAATGCGCCCATTGCAATTCGTTACAAATATGTACTTACATATGTACACAAATCTGTCTGCTGATATAGTACTTGTATGTATTATGTATGTACATACAAGTACATATTTATATTTTGTTGTTTTTCAGACTGAAAGAAAAGTCGACGCCCTTGTATTTTCTCTCACTTTCTATCAAATCAAGTGTTATAATTTGGCATATTATGAGCATATCAAGAAATGTGTATTAGTTTTTATCTAAAATGCGATTGTTTTTGATTCTCTGTGGGGCATGCCAACCAAAAATAGCGTCTTATCCATATAATACACACACAAAGTTGAGAGATTGCATTATATGTATATAATGCTGGCAAGTCACCAATTATTTTTCATATTCGTTGAAAGAAAGAGGAAAACAAAAGTGTCCCACTCTTTTAAATGTGATGACAGAATCTCAAGGAATAAAATAGCCCAAAAAAAAAAATAGGTTCCATTTTATGGGTTAGCTATTAAAATACTTTTTAATTATATTCTATATAGCAACAAAAATATTTCAATACTTTATGCTTTCATTGTTTACCTTTCATTTTATTTTTAAATTGCTAGTATTTATATCAATAAAATGTCTAGCTTATGTTATTTAAAAATAGTTATAAAATAGCTAAAATGACAGCACCGATAGCTTTCTAATCGATAGTTGCAAAACGCATCATTGCTGATCTTATCAATGTCAAGGCTGAACTGTTTTTGTTGTTGTTACACATACAAGAGAATGTAAAGGTTAACGCAGTGCAAATACTTGTCAATTAGCCAATAAATTTCGTTACTCACTGCTAAAATATCGTACCATTTCTATTCTACAGATTGCTACCCAAAATCATTAACGGCGGCATTGCGGGTGTGATTGGAGTAACATGCGTATTTCCACTGGATTTGGTCAAGACTCGCCTGCAGAATCAGCAAATCGGCCCAAATGGCGAGCGTATGTACAGCAGCATGTAAGTAGAAAAGCATTAAAGGCTATTGTCCCCAAGATTATCAATGTTTGAATATTTATCCAGGCTCGATTGTTTTCGCAAGACGTACAAAGCGGAGGGATATTTTGGCATGTACCGTGGCTCGGCCGTTAACATCTTGTTGATTACCCCAGAGAAGGCAATTAAGCTGACCGCCAACGATTTCTTCCGACACAAGCTGACCACTAAGGATGGAAAACTGCCAATAAGCAGCCAAATGGTAGCTGGTGGTTTGGCCGGTGCATTCCAAATTATTGTAACCACACCCATGGAGCTGCTGAAGATTCAGATGCAGGATGCTGGTCGTGTGGCAGCTGCAGCGAAATTAGCTGGCAAACCAATTGAAAAGGTATCGGCGACACAATTGACCATGCAGCTGATTAGGGAAAAGGGCATCTTTGGCTTATACAAAGGCCTTGGCGCTACAGGGCTACGTGATGTTTCCTTTTCCGTCATTTACTTTCCGCTTTTTGCCACGCTTAATGAACTGGGTCCACGACGTAATGATGGTTCTGGCGAGGCCGTATTCTGGTAACACAATTGCAGCTTATTAGTCTTTTTAAGCTGCCCGCTCTAAACGATATTTGCATTTGTTTTAGGTGTTCCTTCCTGGCTGGTTTGGCGGCAGGCTCCACAGCTGCTCTTGCGGTCAATCCTTTAGACGTGATTAAAACACGGTTGCAGGCTCTCAAGAAGGCCGATGGTGAAAAGGAGTTCAAGGGAATTACCGATTGCATTACGTAAGAGATTTACAAAGATACCCGCTCAATAGCGATATATTCATCTTTCTTTCTCTCATGCAGTAAGACACTGAGGCACGAGGGACCCACAGCATTCTTCAAGGGCGGTCTTTGCCGAATGATTGTGATTGCGCCACTGTTTGGTATTGCCCAAACTGTCTACTATTTGGGCGTAGCCGAAGGCTTGCTGGGCGTCCAGAAAAAGTAAATGGTTTAAATAGCTAAACCATGTTGGAATTATAAGCAAGGTGACGTATTCCAATGTGGTGAGGTGAGATGTGGTAGACTGTATGAAAGTATCTACCCGAAAAGGGTACAGCTGTGAGGAATACATCACCTTGCTAGTAAATTCACCGTGAGGTAAACCAGAGCTTCTTAACGATTACTCTCTGAATGTTAAATGTATATGTATGCGTTAATGCTATTGTTACTGTTAAAGCTGTCGTCTTTCAATTTAATAAGCTAAAAGCACGCCATAGTTCATATATAAAGCCAATAATATTAAATACCTTTCACATATGTATGTATAGATACATATCAATACAGGCGATAATACAAATTAGTTCAGTCGATTGAATGATACTTTACTCCAATGACAATAAGATTATTAAAATCCATGATATTATTAAGTCTTTACGTTTAAAAATATTTAGAACGTTTTTGCTCTATAGACAACCACTATATTTAGTTCCGTACAAAGTTTGCATTTTATTGTTTGATTTTACTCAGCGGCTTAACTATTAAATACACACAAAAAAAAAACATGTACTAAAGAAAGCATCGAAAAACATACAATTGTATAAATATGTAACAAATATGACAAATAGAAATGAATAAACTATAATCAAATTAAAAGTCTTTGGCTTATTTAAGCATTTCAAGATGCTTTAAGAGTTGTATATTTCATCTTACTAATCCGAAAATATTTTAGGTGGTTACATTAATTTTTTTCTTATTAATATTTTATTTCAGACCTTAATATATATTCAGATCTTTATATATTTATTCATATATTTATTTGAAAAATATTTGTAACTTAAATTATTTTCACTTAATTTAAATATTGTATTCGTAGCTATTCTTTATCATCGTCGTAATCAACAAAGGCAAGCTTTTTAGGTTTACTAAAAACATAGGGATCCCTACGAGAAGTAGTTCCGTCTTTCTGACTTTTGGAAGGGGATACCTCTTCCGCTTGGGTGTTGGAATGTCCAGCAGGTGCATTATCATTGCTCTGCTCATGCGTTAACTGAGTTGCTGGAATTTCAATTCCCTTTAACTTCGGGGAATAGCCTTTTTTGAAACGTTTTAGATACATTGGCACTGGTTCCATAATGCCACTGTCGTGGTAGCCCACTATTCCATTTATGTAAAGCGGACGGAGCAAGCTACATAGCTGAATAAGATTAATACGATTGGGGACTGGAGACCATATTAGTTTGGATAATGGATAATATCTTTCGACTTCAAAGCTGTCCGGACTGCACACTTTGACGATAGTCGTGTAATCAGGTTGGTTAAAATAACGCTGGTCTGGACTCAGGCAGCAATAGTTATCCGAGAAGCTTCCCAGTAATTCAATATGGCCAAGCAGCGCAAAAGTTTGAGCAAGCCTGTGAACAAGATACTCATAGCCAAACAGAGGCAGTTTAATCACAGTTTCGTTGCCAATATCCTTGCTGTGTTTCGCAATTTTTACGGCGACATCTTCAAAATCTACGTGGACAAACGGCTTATTGGCTGCCTGAAGATTTAAAAATAGTACCTCGGTGCCCAGTGCAATCCATTCCAGATAGCTAGTATTGCCCATTAAACGACAGAGATCATCCTGTTGTACAGCTGAATAGTAGTAGAGTAATCTTCCTCCATTCGGCCTACGAATTAACAGCATAAGACTGTTTCCGAGCTCATTGCCAGCACAGAGCATTACCTCCAAACGTTTACCATCGCTAAGGCGAAGCGTAAAGGGTTCAGCTTCCTCAACTATATGAAAATCTTGCATGGAAATGTTGGCTTTACGTCGACTTAGATATATCAGAAGCTGATGGGCGAGGGATTGAGTCGTGTACATCTTGCAGAACCGCTTTGGCAACCGCTCCACTTGCTCCTGCATTCCGTAAAGATTTGTAATGAACACCTTGATGTGGCTCTCATACAGCTTCGGTATCGTATCCAGAATAATGTCCGGGTACTCTTTTAGGCGCATGTTGTTACTTGAGCCTTCAATGCCTGTGATGCCGTTAATTGAATAGAGTGTGGTAAGCGTCTTTGCGGAGATTTCCTTTATATTATGTGAGCTATTTTATTGTTTGTGTTTTCTCTTGCCACATAATTTATTTACATTTAAAATTCAAATTGAATAACAAAACACTGTTGTTGTTGTTTTGGTCACAGCTGATCGCGATTTCAGCTAGGGCTGCAAAGCAGCGATAGTTATATCGATGGTCTTATGGCTGTGCAATATATCATATCGATAGCTAAAATCTTCGATAAGACTATTATCGATACCTTATTAACTTACAACTTATCGGTGCATACGCTTAACCCATTTTCGGCCGCTGTTCGACTAGTCGAACCGCAAAATTTTTAATTTTCAGACTGATTTTTGTATATAACTCAATAATGTATTCAATGTATTAAAAAAATTAGAAAATCCAGAAAATTTTTACTCTGGTCATCCCATATTTAAAAAATAAAAATTTAATTTAAATTTAATTTTAAAAAATATTTAAGTTTTAAAAAATGTGAATTTTAATTTGATTTTTAACCTCATATTCGGTTTTAGAAGGTCCAAATTAGCCTAAAAAAGTGTTTTTTAATGAAAAACACACTACTTTTTGTAACGCGACCGAAAATGGGTTAAATAGGCAATAAATAATTTCTAAATATAAAACATATGTACGACAAGCTTGTGATGGTAAAGTCTTGAAAGTATATATTTGTAAGCTAATTTAAACTGATTGGTACGAGGTACTCGCCTGTGAAACCGGTAACAACATGTAGGGGTGTATGAATTCCAAACCAACCCAAGTTTCTTCATTTGAAATCTGCCAACAATTTTCAGTTCACAAAATGTCGAGTTACGCACCCACAAAAAGCGATATGTGGACACAACTGATTTTAAAGGCTATGGGAAAGAAAACGGAAAAACCACATTTGAAATGCTGCTCGCCATACACGAAAAAATTATTAAATAGAAAACACAGCACATTCGTGAGAATAAAGTCTTGATAGTATTTATTTGTATGCTAATTTAAATTGATAGATATATATTTTAGAGATTCATCCCAAAACTGGACAGATCTATAGCAGCCCTCCTCCCATATCACAATCTATACAAACTTCGTCAACATCGTCTTCACTCTAGATAACATCAGCGGGCTGGCTGCTGGGCGTGGGACCAGTCTCTGCAGTCATGTCCATGTAACGAATGCGTTGCCAACGAGCAAGTGTTGAACGATACCATTCCACAAATATAGCCTGTCTGTACAAGATGATGCCCGTTTGCAGTATGAAAAAACCTAAAATTGTAATTAAATTCAAAATTTCCCACTCGGCAAAGATGACAAATGCCCAGATGAAGTAGACGCGTATTCCATCAGCGAGCAGACGATTGCTGCTGGAGGAGAACTTTGCAATGGTCATGCCCACACAGTTGTAAATGGCACAGGAGCATGTGAAGCCGACAAGTGCAAGGATTAACATTGTGTTCCCACGTAGCTGCGGAATAAGATCGGTCAAGTCATCAAAGACACCGCGTGAGCCCTCGTTGAAAGGTGCAACACTGGGCACAAAGTTAAGGCAAACCGCTGCCAATGCAGTGATGACAACGCCAAAGATGCCTTGCCAACCAGCTGCCTGCATGGGTACCAAATCCGAGGCCTTCATATGCTTTTCCTCGTACACATACAGAAAGGCGTGCAGCACTTCTGCCATTATGACCAACAGATCACCAGTAAGGATGGTGTTGTGATCTGTATGCGGCAGTGTTTGGTAATCATAATCCACGCGCTGTACATCCAAGGCCAGAATGTCGATGATGCCGCAAGTCATGGTGAATATGGCAAGCCAGTGGCGGGAGCTCAATGTATGGTTCAAGTACATGGTGCTAAATAGGCCCACAAAGATCAGTGCAACGCCTGCAATGGGCAAAGGGATTGTGTCATCAGAAATAACAGCAATGGCTGCTGATAAACGTACCTCTTATCATTTGAAAGCTGGTCGCATAGGTCAAAAACAAGCCGGTAAACAGCAAAATGGATGCAATCGCACGTAGAAAAGATGGCAGCAGCATGCTGAGTGGGTGAAACTCGCAGCTGCCTCGTGTCAAAATATGATCTTGTTCTGCACTCATCTAAAGGAGACATAATAATATTGACATTGTGCTATTTCAAACTTGATTCTTCGAAACTTACGCCGCGTCGGGACATCAGTGCGTGCACCACTTTATAGACTCCAAAGCACAGGAATTCGCCCAGAAACATGAGCATGGTCAAGACGACTGGATGTTGAAAACGATGAGGTTTTCCATCACTGCCATCCACACTTTGATTGCTCACCCATCTGCAATGCACGTATGTATGTTTGTATATATCGCATTCTCGCTTTCCTCTCATATTTCTGTATGCACTTTTTGCAATTTAACAAATTGTTACTTACTTGATTAATAAAACATTTAAAGTGCCGCTCAACACGAACAGCAGTGTTATAAATACACGATGGTCCATTTTAATGCATTAAATCTGAGCAAGAAAAGTTTTATAATTAAATTTACAAATTATTGACGTTCTTTGTGTAATATTTGATGCGCAGATAAAAGTAAATCAACAACGCTGGCGAAATCTGCTTTTATACTCACTTCAAAATAATTAAAATTGCTGCTCTCAACTAGTATTTAATTTTTAATTATTTTATAATGCACTTTACCTGGTTTTCGATCAATGCTTAAGCTGGATAATAATATTTT
The DNA here is from genome assembly GCA_037043435.1 of Drosophila suboccidentalis. Lineage (NCBI taxonomy): Eukaryota > Metazoa > Arthropoda > Insecta > Diptera > Drosophilidae > Drosophila > Drosophila suboccidentalis. The sequence goes on from JBAMBK010000093.1 coordinate 183,959, forward strand.
TGTTTGTAATAAAAACTGGAAATTTAATTGTACATTTTGGCTTGCCAATGCTTGCCAGACTATTAAAAGCTTGCGTTGCCAGATTGAGTAAATAAAAACTACAAATCAGCTGTTTTGCCTTCCTTGGCAAAAGCTACTCTGAAATGCGCGCGCAAAATGAAATTTGAAAAGACAATCGTAAATTGTTGCGTTTTTTTTATTAAAACCAAACTTAAAAAATATCACAGGATATAGAAATTAAAAAGAACATTCAAATGAAAATGTGCATGCCAGTTGTATTTAAGCCGCCTTCGTTGTATTTTTCCTGGGAAAGTAGAATTACAGAAAATTAATTAATTTAAAAAAATTGCTACTTCATTAACAATCAACAAATGTTAATACAAAAAGCGTGTGCTTGTCTCACCTGTTGTGTTTTTTAAGTGTGATAATAAGTTACTTTTGTATTTGTTTGAGGTGTGTGTGTGTAAATTTAGAGTTCATCTCGTTCGTGGGCCAATGGTAGGGTCACTTCCTCAACTGTGCCCAGTCTTATGGTTTCATTTGGTTTGGAAAACTTTGGTATGTATTCTACTGTATCACTGTTGCTAAACACCGAGTTGTGCAGATTGTCCATTGGTGCAGCGGGATCAGGACTTGTGAGTGTTATTTTGGATTTTGTCGCCACTCTGTGAAATGTATTCATGCATGCATATGTTTTTTGGTTTAAAGATTTGTGTTTGATTCGTGTTGTTGTTTGTTGCTTGTTTGTTAGTAAGGCACTACACAAAGAGTTTAGTTTCTAGATCAGTACAGAGTCAAAGAGTTGCAGATTCATTTTGTACCTTAAGTACAGCTATTGGAAGTGAGTAAAGTTGAAGAACTTAATGGTCATAGAAGTCATAGTGTAAAGTTCTATTGACGCTGGCGGGTTCCACCGCGTGCTCCGCGCAACTTTTGTGGAGTTCTATGTTTCGATCATACACATCCAAATATATATAAGAATATAGTATTTTGATTATCGCAATATGCAATATGGGTTACCTGTCCCTGGTTTGCATGCTGGCCTCCACATCCAGGCTGCGTGGCTGACGGAAATCACATTCCAGCGAAAAAGCCGAGTCCCCAGGCGTAATAAGCTCCGGATCGTTTTGAATGACAACAATATTTGAATAGAGTTCACCATCCTTTAGCGTCTGACATTGATCCAATTGGAAGTTCATCTCCAGCGTGCGCGTTCCCTGATTATCATTGGGCTTCATGAAGCACGGCGCTGTTTGCTTGTAGAAGCTGCCTCGAGTGTACATGACACCCGTGAAAGGTTTTTCCGTTTCCAGCATCACATTCATCGAATTGGCGCCACACTTTAGATTGACCTTTTGAATGCCCTGATCGCTGCCCTCGATTTTAAAGGTGTCCGACAAGTCTTGCTCCCAAATTTCTGCAACGATAAATGCAGTATTTTTAAATGTGTTCTGACTATTTTAATAAATTTATTAGTTAGTCCTTAGTTTTATTTTAGTTGAGGTTTGTGCAAAAGAATTCTAAAAAGTCTTATTTTATTTGTAATATTTACAAAATTATGTTTAATAGAAATATACAAACATAATATCAATTTAAGGAGTACTAACCTAGTTCTTCGACTCGCAAAAAAAAATTCTTAGCTTCAGTGAGATCGATTAAAATATAAATTTAATTATGTAAATTTTCAAAACAAATAATTTTTTTTCTAAAATTTTAATTTAAATTAACCGTTTTAACTTTAAATGTTATGTGTAGAAAGCAACAATTTATAAAAGACACTAAATCTCTAACTACCGAACCAAAACACGAAAGATCAAAAAACTTTAAGCACATCTCTTTCACTCTTTCCAGATATCTACGCCGGCTACAGCCCATAAGTAATAACCGGTTCCTTTTGTTTTGGTCTGCCTAGAACTTCGACTTTGCTTGTCATTGAAAATTTCTCCACACCTTGGATGAATCAACGTTCGTAGGGTCTTCTTGATGGCGTGTCGTTAACCTACCTTGATTCTGCTGCTGCTGCTGCTGCTTCTTATTGCCAGTTGCGTAGACGGCTAGCAACATGTTGCAGCCCAACAAAAGCAAAAGCATACTTTGCATTTTCAACATGTTGCACTTGACTTTTAATTAAATTATTTAACACAACTTAAAGAATTGCCGTCGAGCACAAAAGACGTCCCAATGACTCGAAGCTGAAAGTAAAACTGACACTTTGACTGCGACGGCGCAGCGTATATAAACGAAGCCGACGCAAAGCTCGACTTACCCATCGGCAGCAGTCGTGAGAGCGAAGAGCGGGAGAGAGGAGACCAGAGAGCGCATGCGCAACTGAGAATCTGGTCAATCAGCTGTAGCCAATGCATTGATAAGACTCACAAATTAAAAAAATCCATATGTGTGTGTGCGTGTTTATGTTAAGCAAAATATTTGTACGTATTTTTCATGCTGCAAGTCGAAAAACGCAAAGCGCAGTTTAAGGAAAACAAAATGCGGCTTCATCGACAACAGCATTTCCGCTTTTCATGCGGATTTTTGTTGTGCATTCATTTCGCATTTGCTGATGTTGCTGCAATTGTTGCATTGCGGTTGCTTGTTGATGTTGTTTGTCTGATTATTTATTATTCAAAATGTTATTAAACTTCCACGTTTTGTACACCACGGCTCGCTTCGACGGTTCTCTCGTGTGGCTGTGTTTTTTATTTCTTTTATTTTTTTTGAGCATATTAAAAATTGCGTTAATTAGAGCTTAATTAGTGTATTAACCGACTGGTAGGCTGCTGACCATGGCAGCGAAAGGTGGAAGTCGCATATTTTCGTATCTTTTGGACAACTAAATAAAAACTGCATTTCATAAGCTCAGTCAATTAGTTAGTTTGATATAATGGATTCATACAAGGTGGCGCAAAAGAAGTCACCCTATTGGAAGATGCTCTCATTTTTGCAAATGGCCGCCAATGTCAAATCTGTTTTGACATTTGTGGACTAGACAGATACAGAATACAAGTGAATAAGCCATGGAGCGATACACTCCCCAAGAACGCAGAATAATTGTAATAATGTAATAATAATAACCGCTTTATCTCTCGTTTTTGATATTTGCACTGGCCGGCCAGATCACCCGAATTAACCATTCCAGACTTCTTTTTATGGGGTTTTTTTTAAAGTCGCAGGTTCACGTCAACAAGCCGCAAACTCTTGAAGCCCTTAAGGAAAATATTCGCCAGGAATGCGAGAACCTGTCGCCCGAAGTTCTCAAAAAACAGAATCAAAATTTTTCATTTAGAAAAAAAAAATGAGAGCCAAACCACATCGGATGACTTCTTTTGCGCCACCCTGTATATACATATGTACATATCTGTTTGTTGTTGATCATAACTAATAAGCCACATAATTGAAGAGCCATCTGTTTATTTGATAGTAAATATTTGAGCAATATTTCAATTATTATTTTCTAATCTGTAACTAACCTTTCATAAATTTCGCGATTTCTCGAACGCTTTATTATTTTAATTATTTATTTATTGATTAGCCTTATCAAAACTTACACATAGTAAGTGGGTATTTATAAATCACAAACAGACATCAGTAAAGGTTATTTTGAAAGTCATGAATTCCATATTTACATCAATACCTCAGGTATTTTTCCAATATATTCTAGTAATAATTGAAAATCTTATTTTTTCTTTTAAGTCTATGAATTACTTATGACTATCTCTATTTCTTCAATATAAACAATAAATTACTTCAAATTATTCACATTTTATTTTATTTTTATTAAATTCTCTTTAATATATTTAAATTTTGCAAAACACAATTTATTTGGTTTTTAGTGCACTCCAGTATTTTTCCAGTTCGTTGCCCTCCCAGTTAAAAGGCTTCGTCAAGACGCTGAAAAAGTTGAATCAAGGCAGAAAATTAGCTTGGTTAAAAATAAAAAAATACAAGAAGATAAAAATAAAATCATAATTCGATTAAGACACGAAACTAAAACAAGTCCAACATCGGCAGGTAATCGTTGGATAAGAGATAGACAGAGAAATGTAGACAGAGAGAGAGAGAGAGAGAGAGAGAGAGAAAATCGCTGGCTGCCTACTGCACCGATGGCCAAGATTGACAATGACTATGCACTTAAATGGACAGACTTATGGACCGAACTCGGACTCGAACTCGAACTCAAAACGTGTTGATATCTCAGTCTCAGTCTGCAAATGATGTCGGATATGACGCAATAGTAACATTGTATCCGAGTTGCACAATTTCGGTCAGCTTCCGAGTGCAAGTGCAACTGCAACTACAACTACAACCACAACCACAACTACAACCACAACTACAACAAGTTGACCGCCACTCACTTTTCTCTGAGATGCTGCAGCACTTCCTGCTCCTTAGCATTGAGGCCGTCGTAAGCGGCAGCCAAATTCGTTGCCAGCAATTGGCGGGTCTGCATGCCAGTCAGAAACGTGGACACTTCGTTCAGTTGGCTGGTGTAGTACATGGCCAGCTTGCCCAGCTCAACATCCCGATCCTTGCACACCTTGGATGCCTTACTTGCAAGTTCCTTTTGCTCATTGCTGGCCGGATGCCAGGCGGGTGGACCGGAGTTGGTCAGCAGGCCCAGAGCATGGGCAGCGGCACAAACAACGCCCATATTCTGGGACTTGAAGAAATCCAAATAGTCCAGCAATGTGTTGTCCGTGAGCGTGTAACGTGCGTAGACGAGCACCGTCTGAAAATGGTAATAGACAGTTTAATATTATCAACTGTTTAGGGAAACTGATATCAGATAAAATAATGTAATTAAAATATGGAGAACTCAAAGTTGAGATGAAAAACAGGAAGTCGTTTAATTGGAAAACGAAAATTAGAAAACCAAAAATATCTAACAAGAAGATTAAGACTATGAAGTAAAATAGGAAGGCAATCAATTAGAAAGAATTGCACGATTTCTTATTTTCGATTTCGCTATTTGCCCTTTTTTCTAATATTTAAAATATATTTGTTAAGTTCCAAAAAACCTCTAAAATTTAGAACTAAAAAAAAACTATAACATATTGTACATGTACATGTGGTAAGAGATAATTTAATTTCCATTCTCATTGAAAGTTTGTAAAATTCGTTCAGATACATTTTATTCATTAATTACTCATGTATTACTTTATTTTAGGAAAACAAAAGATGTTAAGGCCGGGTCAGACGAGCACTTTTTCACCGACAATTTCAAAGCGTCGGTGAAAAACCGACGCTCACCGATGGAAATATAACACGTTCTATTCCATCGGTGAGCGATAGTGAGCGACACGGACACGAAAAAATCTCTTTTTGACAAAAAGTGTCGGTGGAAAAGTGCTCGTCTGAAGCGCCCTTTACTATTAAAAAGAAATCGCACATTAATACAAAGATTTATATCTTAAGTATACATATTTAAAAGGTATTCTCAATTCTTTTCCAATATTACTGAACTCAAATTTTCCTAATTATACCCGTTACTTAAAAAATAAGGGGATATTGTATTCATGGCAATGTGTGTAACAGGGAGAAGGAAGCATCTCCGACCCTATAACGTATATATATTCTTGATCAGCATCAACAGCCGAATCGATATAGCCATGTCCGTCTGTCCGTTCGTTATTTAAATTTTTTTAAATAAGTAACGGGTATCCTAAAGTCTGGAGCTCGACTATAGCCTTTCCCGCTTGTTTTTGTACTGTGAATGTTTTACTTTTTTTTGAATTTTCTGATTTTTGCATCTTATAATTTCCCTAGCTATTTCCATTTCTCTATATTTTATTATACTGTACTTATTTTATTTTTTGATACTTACATCGAATCTGCCCGCGGCTCGTGAAATGCATTCCTTCAGCACCGATATGGGATAGGCGGATAAGCCAATGTACTTTGCCTTACCCTCCTTAACCAGCTGCTCGAGCGTGGGCAGCGTCTCGTTGAGCACAATGTCCAAGCTCGGGGCGAATTCAATGTCATGGATTTGTATGACATCCACATAGTCCAAGCCCAACAGTTGCAGACTCTTCTCCACGCTCTCGCGAGTCTTCTTCGCACTGAAATCAAACATATGCTCGTAGTCCAGCTCATAGCGTGCCACCTTAGTGGCTATGTAGTAGGATTCCCTGGGCACATCTTTGAGTGCTTTCCCGAGCACCTCCTCCGAACGTCCCTGGCCATACCAGGGCGCTGTGTCAATGTAATTGATGCCAGCTTTTAAAGCCTCATGCACCGTTTTAATGCCCTCATCGAGTTCAAAGCTGCAATAACAAATAGTTCTCTTTCATTTAAAGATCAGTTTCTCTTCGTATTTTCTCTTTCGAAATGTACCCGTAGTTAGCACAGAGCGCACCTCCGCCAAATGATATTTTGGAGACTTCTAGGCCCGTTTTGCCAAACTTGCGGTATTCCATGCGCTTCACTTGCTCCTCATTATGAAAACCCTTCACATAAGTGGCTGGTAATTTTCCAGACATATTTATTAATAGATTTATATTTTATATTTATTTTGCACTCTAACGAAATTCGTTCACACAACGAGGAGGCCACAGGGAAGACTGATAGCTAATTCTACAATTTGCTTTGTTATTCTCAAACATTTTGCATTCATTATCAGAGAGCAGATGAGTGTGTGTGTGTATTTGTGTTTATGTGTGTGTCGAGTGTTTGTAAATATGAAGAGCACTTAATTAAGTTTGCAAGCGCAATTGATTGTGCTCTCCCGGTTGTTGTTGCTGTGCAAAGCGAAAAGAGATTCACGATCACAGGGCTGGTTCAGGGGAAAATGGGGTTTTATTGGGAAATCGTATATTTGATATATTGATACCTTACACTTGCCGTGTGTTTCGCTTTAGTTTTGTTTAACTAGAAATTGTAAGAATTCAAATGGTAATCTTACACCGATCGATTGTTGCTAAGCCTCTTCTTTTTACCTATTTGAAATAGGTAAAAAAGAGAATTATATTTTTTCAAGATAAGGTAATAAGAACATTCCTGAACAGCATCGGACTTTAACGTATAGACAATAAAGATTTTTTATAGATTAAATTAAGTGTTTTTGTTTTGCATGATGTTGATTGTTTATTTACATTTTTTATATGTTTAATTTGTTATTATTAGAACTATGAGTTGTAGGTACCATAATCTCAACTAATTAGCGTCTGAAATTGAGATGATATTGAAGCTATTAATATTCTCGAAAATTACACAATTGTGACCTTCAAAAACTATATTCAAAAAAATGATGCATATCGGTTAATTCACCGTAGCGCAAAAATATATGTGTACATAAGAGAAAAAATCATTCCAAATTAAGGTAATCGAAAGTATTATCTGAAATAAAACTCATAACTACGAATAAGAAATTCGTGCCAAAGTTTCGTTGGGAACAATACGAAAAACTGAAATAATTTTGAATTGTTATTCATTTACCGATTTGTTTTGTAATACAAAAAACCTTTACCTTTACATAAAAAAAGAAAAATTTGAAGGATTTGAAAACAGCTTTTATTGCGGCCAAAAGATACTTCGTTCATCCAGTATATGAAAACGGGACCTTTTCTAATGTTACGTTGCACACACTATTTTTTTGTTAACCTGAATAATTGTCGTTCAAAAAATTAAATTATTAGGTTGTGTGTTTACTAAAATATGATAGATCTGAACAAATAAATAGTAGGCAGATTTTATATATTGCACCCTTCAAAAAATATGGATTTTAATACCTATAACTAATATCGAGTAATAGTTTGAACCAGGGACTGCGAATAATAGTTATGAGTTTAAAAAAATCAAAGCACAAAAAAGCGTCCTGGGAAAAACAGACATATGTTATTTTTTATAGCCAAATTCGAAAAGAGGATAAACTTTTATTTTCAATTTTTATAAAAAAAATTATTTTTAATTATTAAATTTAATTTAAATGATAAAAATCAAAAACAATTATTATTTTTCAATTTTTATATAAAAATTAAACCCCAACTCTTATTTCCAATTTTTATTATAAAAATTGACACATAACTCTTATTTGTTGATTTTTATTATAAAAATTGAAAATAAAAATCAAATCGAAATATCTTTTGAACCAAAGAAGCCACATCATATATAGACCAATATATATTTTCTACGCATTAATACCTTTCAGTTGATATATAATATGTATGTACAAATGCATATACACATGAGTATATGTATATTTGATTATTTCCTTAGATACTTGCCCAGACCCAAAGATTTTAAAGTTTATATGATATTATGTTTTTTATTTGTTCAATTTAAGGAACATAATTTTTTCAATGATTCGGAGGATAGGTTGCACCTTAAGTCCGTCATTACCAGTTTTAGAGCAGAAAATGCCCTTTCCACTGATACCTGGGTAGCAGGCACGGAATGAAGTACCTTAGCCAGACGGTACAGGCGTGGCTATGGGCTTAATTTTTATATAAAAATTTAAAAATAATAATTGTTTTTGATTTTTATAATTTAAATTAATTTCAATTAAATTAAAAATAATTTTTTTATAAAAATCAGTCAATAACTCTTATTTTTTAATTTTTTGACAAAAAACTTATAAGTATTACAGTCCCTAGTTTGAACAACTTTATTTACTTTTCGCTTGGAAACGGTTTTTATTGTAAGCTCAAACTGTCTGTCATAGAGATATGTATCTGCTGTGCTTTCCTGGAAACTAACAGGCTTACCCGTAAGTTTCAAAATTTTAAGTTAAAATACAAATATAGATTTTAACATATTTATTAAAAATTAACAATATAGATGTTATTTTTACAATCATATTGTTAAAAATGTTGTAAATCATATTGTTAATATGGCATCAATTCCGCTGTCCTTCTATTGACATCCTTTGGTTTTGAGCTACTTAAAGTCTTTAAGAGTGGACAGAGTGGATCCCCAGCTGGGATCGCTTGAAGACACTGAAATGATAGTAATGAAGAGTTCCAGTTTAGTTAAACGGGTAACCGGTTGGCATAGGCCAAGTTCGAGTGCGCCTGACGCAATGCTAACACCAAATCCGAATTGCACAATTCCCAAAAACGGGTTTACTCACTTTTCGCGCAGATATTGCAGCACTTCCTGCTCGGCCTCAGTCAGTCCGTTCAAGACCACATACAGGTTGAGCTTCAGCAAGTGTCGATTGGGTATGCCGATTAAGAAGGTGGAAGCATCCTCCAGCTGCATGGTGTAATACATGGCCAATTTACCCAGCTCCACGTTACGCTTCTTACATATGTCGGCGGCTTGGCGGCCCAGCGCTTGCAGCTCCTTGCTGCCAGGATGCCAGGCTTGTGGGCCGGCATTGGAGAGCAGACCCAGGGCATGGGCTGCGGCACAGATGACGCCCACCTTCAGTTCCTTGAAGGTTTTCATGTGGCGCAACAGCGTGTTGTCGAGCAGTGTGTAGCGGGCATACGAGAGCACCGTGTGGACCCGTCCCTTGGAGCGTTCGGCGCAATCCTTAAGCACTTCCACATCATAGCCAGTGATGCCAATAAATCGCGCCCTGCCGGCCTTCACAAACTCCTCGAGCACGGGAATTGTCTCATTGAGCACCATGTCCAGGCTGGGTGCCGCATCCACATCGTGCACCTGCAGCACATCCACATGGTACAGTCCCAGCAGATCCAAGCTCCTCTTCACGCTCTGACGCGTCTTGGCTGCCGTAAAGTCGAACATGCGATCGGTGTCCAGTTCGTAGCGTCCCACCTTGGTGGCTATGTAGTACGCCTCCCTGGGCACATCCTTGAGCGCCTGTCCCAGCAATCTCTCCGACTCCCCCTGGCCGTAGAAGGGCGCCGTATCGATGTAGTTAATGCCAGACTTAATTGCCTCTTGCACGGTCTTAATCCCTTCCTCAATGTCGTACTTTTTGTCATAGAGGGCGCTCAGAGTGGCGCCACCTAGCGCAAGTGCAGACACTTTCAGACCAGTGCCGCCCAGCTTGCGGTATTCCATGCGACGCACCAAATCCTCATTGTGGAAGCCCTTGACAAAGGTCGCTGGAAGTGTTCCCGTCATTGTTGTGATCTTAATTAAACTGTGCCTTGCACCGGATTGTGTGGAGAATTTATACTTGCATTTCACTCACATAATTTTTGCTCACTTTCCTCACTTCAATACACACTCATTTAAGTCAGAGAGCTTTAGATGCATTCTAATTAAATTAATATAAAAGCCTCTCTCTTTAACTCAAAAATCGACAGAGAGAGAGAGAGAGAGAGAGAGAGCAATAAATGTTCTGCTCTCGTCAGCTTTTAAGTACTGCTTACTCTCTTAGATTCACTTGCAATACTCGCACTCAGTGTTGCCAACTTTTGTTCGATAAAAAAAGCTGCTTTTGACGGAAGGAACGATGCAAAAAAGCTCAAAAATTAATAAAAGCCATAAAACAAGCTAGTTTGTCAAATCATTAATTCCTGTATTTTCTCCCGAGAGGGGACGAGAGAGCGCACAAAATCAGTTGCTCAGAAAGAAATGAATTTTCATCGCTGAATTTTCCTTTCACGAAGTGCATTTTTTATACATATTGGGTTTTAAATTCCCCTATATTTGGGCATTTACAATAAAATCTGAAAAAAAATCATTTGAACATATAAAAAAAGCCAGAATTCACGCTGCCCGCTGTTTGCAAATTTTTCTAGCAAATGGTCTTTGAAAAAAGCCACATTTGACGGGAAAAAAGCGAATCTGACACCACCTTTCTCGGATAGATTTGTCTGGTTTTTAACTGCTTCAGCCGGGAAAAATCTTAAACATCTTCTATCCGAAAAACTGGCTTTTTCTTAGAACTTTGGAAAATGGATCTTTTTGAAGATGGAAACGATATAAAGGCAAAAACAGTTTTCCAGTACGCCAAAATTCACCTCTTAAAATGGGAGAATGTTGAAAACACGTCCAAAATTTTGGACCGAAGCAAACAAATATCGAAACTGTGCAGGCAATAATCCTTTTCAGAAGAGGGTCACTTTCGCTCTGACTCGTCTATCGTTGCCATGGTCGAATGCAGAAGTAAAGAGGGTTTAAAGCCAAGTTAGTTTAGTAAAACCAAAATTGAGGAACCTTCTAAAAATAGACACGTTAAATGCTAATTTGACAATTAGGTAAATGTATATATTATAAAATTTTTCAATAATTCTCATATGTATATTTGATCTTCTGCAGATGCGACACAATATTTGCTGCCATACGAATAAATTGCCTGGCAAATACCTAAAAATGATAGGCACCATGAGCAAAGTTCAATAACAAAGAAAATGCCAAAAAAAATTTAAAAAAAAAATAGAAAAAAATGTTTAGCCTGTTTTTCCGTCTTTTTTTAGTTTTTCAGCTTTATTTTTTACCTGTTTTCTTTGACTGTTTTGTCTTTTTTTCCGGAAGATATTTGACATCACTGTTCCTAATTGCTGCACGCAATCTTTGAAGAGTGCAAAATCGAAGAGCACTACAAGGGAATAAAGAGAACTCAACCGGTTAATTTCTTGTTTTTAGATTTCTATATAGATTTATTTATCCGAGAGACATTCAACTGAAGTCTTTGTATGCTTATGTGAGTTTCCAATCGAATTCAATTGACAAATCATTATAAAATAATATAAATATGTGTATAGTATATAGACACGGATATTTATTGATAAATATCGCTGCTGAAACTCGGGCGATGTCTCTTAGAAGAAAACATCGAAGTCGTCATGGGGCTGATAGTTGGGAGGGATTTGTGGTCGACGGTGCTGCTGCGTTGCCCTGGGCACGATGACGTCGTTGATCTCGTGCAGAATGCCATTGGTGGCCACCACGTCGCATTTGGTGACTCCGGCATTCTCGATCTTGGGACGACGATCGCGTGTAATGCGCAGATGGTGACCCGAGATGGATTCGATGGAGCGCACAAATGGCCAATTTGTGGGAATGATGCCGGCACAACAGACCACATCGTTGACAATATGCGTCTTCACCTGAGCCACCAGCTCGGCCTGACTCTGTGTGGTCGCCTTGGACTCGCTGGACTCGCTGAGCTCCTCGAAGACATCGTTCTTGGGCACCAAGAGCGTGAAGCTGTCCGAATCATTGGTCAGCAAATGGGTCAAGTTCGCCTTGCGGACCAGCTCCAAGAATTTGCTGTAGTTGGGATTGGCCTCCAGGGATTGCAGCAAGTTCTAAGCGGGGAGAAAAGAATGTCATTTATTAAAGTTTCAGTTTTGATTTCTGTATTTTCGACTCACATTTTGTGGCGGGGTCAGTGGGCGGTCCAGTTGATGCAGCACGGAGCCGCAGCTCTCGTCATCGAAGTGGACGAGGCGGGCACAGTTAACGGTGGCCCGGTTCATGACGTCCGAGAAGAGGGCGTGGGTGGAGTACAGATTCAGGCGAACATTTGTGCCCTCCACCGTGGGCAGGGAACTCTCGGCGAGATCGCAGGTCTTAATCATGGGCTTGATCACATGGTAGTTGAGGAACTTTAACAGATCCTTGTTGCCTTTCAGCGATTCCGGTTGCTCAGCCACCAGACGTGCCCATTCCGAGTTGTGCAGTGCCTTATCCGTTGGAGCAAAGATTGTCGCATTGTCCAGATCATCGAACTGATCGTCAAAGCCAGAAGCCTCCAGCAGCTGCTTGAAGATCGTTAGATTCTTCTGCGACATCAAGGAGGTCATGGGCAACGCCGATTCCGTGGGCAGGATGGTGTCAATGACATGGAGCACTCCATTGGTGCCCATGACATCAGCATCCAGAATCTTGGCCACACTATTGATGTAGACAGCACTCTCCTCTGTTGAATTCGCGGCACGCTGGGTGCGATTGAATAGCAACGGTTCTCCCAGAAGATTATAGGCGGTCGTCTTAGCTCCGGGCAGCGTTGCCAGCGAGCAGAAGGTCAGATCCAGCATATGGTTCTTCAGTATATCTATGAAAAGGTTTTAAAACTTATTAGAACTTTGAAAAATATCTAAGAACATTTTGATAGATCACATAATTAATGAAATTCCCAGTTTATCTGTCGAATTTGAATAGACAATAGTTACAACTTTCAAACAACAACCGCTAGATGGCGCTAACGCTGGCTACCACACCACACAAAATTTGTTTATTATTTTTTTTTTCTATTATCCGATTGTGTTAAAATTTTAAAGTTAAATAGAAGTCGTATTAAGCATTAAACTTTATACAGAATTGATGTGTAAAACTGTTTTTCTTATTTGTTCAATAAATGTAGCTCGATGTAGTCGATGGAAGCAAATTTGAAATCATACAGGGGTGGTCATAATTTTCATACAAAAAGTGTATTTTTTGCAGTTTTAAAAAAAATTATAAAAAATACTAGCGAAGAGATTTTTGAAATTTTTTTTTGCAGTCACTATTAGAATTGTTTGAAGAAACTTGCATTGAAACATTTTTTGTTTGAGGCCGAGCAAAAACGTCAAAAAAGTAGACTTTTACAAAAATTCGAAATTTTTAATGGGTACTTAATGGGTTAAGGAAACTTTTTTATTATGCAAACGAAATTTTAATGACCATTCCATTGATACCAAAATTTACATGTAGTAAGTTTAAATTATGAGAAGATTTAACTTTAAGTGTTGTGTAAATACTTTTGACCACCCCTGTATAGTACGGAAATGTATGCTCCAATCAGTACACTAAACTAAAAGTGAAAATAACTGTATTTTATAAAGACGGATTTAAGTTTTTAGCAACGTAAGTGCCTAAAAGTATGCAATAAAAATACTTTATGCGTCTTTAAATAAGTAACGGGTATCCTATAGTCGGGAACTCTTGTTCTTATTTTGTGCAAGTAGATTTTTAATAAAGTTGGAACTCTTCTACTTACTGGAAGCGCAGCCACGTCCCTCCTTCAGAGTGCGTCGCAGATGTGGTTCCAGCTTGTCGAAGGCGGCATCCGTGGGCACAAAGATGGTGACTGGCTTGTCAGCCTCCAGCATGGCACTGATGTTGGTCTTCTCGAGAACGGCACGCATTATGGACATGTCGGCGCGATCTCGAATGATGTCCATCACCGTTTTGGTCAGAGGCTTCAGAACGCCATTCAGTGTGTGAACCAGAGCCTGTTCCGAGAGCTTGTCGTGCTTCTCAATGGGCACACAGTTGGCGGCATAGCGATAGGGTTCCGGACTCAGAGCAGGCGGCAGCTGATAGCTGTTGATGCGTATCTTCTGGCCGGGCAGTTCAGTCTGGAGCAGCTTCTCGTTGGGCACATCCTCCAGCTGCACATCGCCCAGGACAGAGTGCAGCTTGTAGATTGATGATGTCTTTTCTGAGGCATCTGCTTTGGAGTCCTCCACGTTCTGTTTGATAAAGGATCATTATTATTTATCATTATTGGGAATCTAGCGTCCATTACATTTTCCTGCTGATGTTGTCCGCGATATTCCTGGAAAGCGGCATCGTTGGGCACAAAGACGGTCACTTTCTTGCCACTGTTGCTGGCCAACATGTCACCCAATTCCCCGGCACTCTTGGCGCTCTCAATGAACTGCTTGGCGCCCATATCGGCGGCTGTTGCCTCGATGTCTTTGATCTCGATCTTCTCGCAGGGCGTGGCGAAGTCCGCGTTGCGTGGACGTCCATAGCCGTGGCAACATTGACGTGTCAGAGTCAGTGTCTTCTTCTTGCCATTTTGATTAACGCTGTGCGAGTGAAACAAGAAATGAATAATGCATTAAGTATACGCAACGTTGGCGGTTATGCAAATGCATTCGGCTTTCGTAGTATAGTTGTTGTTGTTGTTGCTGTTGGCCCACTTACATCTTGGTGCAGACGTGCTTGTTCGGTTTCTCGGCACAGGAGTTCACGCTGAAGTGGAACTGGCCAAAGAGCGGCGAGCGGACAACGCTGCCAGCGCCATCACGTTCCTGACCAAAGGTGTCCACGCTTTCATCACCATCGCTTTCCGTTGTGGCGCCCTCATTTTCCTCTTTTTCAGTGCACACATTGGGTCTGCAAACAGGTGAAAGGAATTAACCATTAGTCATTAATAAACTACAAAGTTGTTTAATGATATTTACTTGTTTGTTTAACTGATCAATAAATATGAAATAAACTCCCAAAGTTTCTTTCAATTACAAAAATATAATAACGATCAATTTATATACATACATTTTTTAAATCATTACTGGAAATTTTTAATCATTCATTGAGATTTCTACTGCAAAAACCTCGAAAAATTATTAATAAAACAATTTTTGTTACTAGAATAGTACAAGTATTCTAATAAGCTGCCTAATCTTTCAATGCGGACAATCCCCTAAAATGATTAGATCACCGCTAAATGTTAGCTTATTATTAACTATTATTACTTGCTAATGCTTTTGATAAATCGCAAAGTTGCAAATTAAAAGTCAATGCACCCGAAACTACAATTCGTATATATAATAAATTGGTATACATAAGTATAGATACCTAGTATAAATTCTGTTACTGTTAGTCAGCAACCCTTGAGGGACTTTAACTCGCATCGTATCTGCTCATCAATTAAGCGTTGATTAATGTTTACGTTACGAATTTTGTACATAGAGGAGATATAATTTCACATGGTTTCGTAGCATACTCATATACCATATAGTAAATATTTTGATATAGTATATATGCTCTATGGAATTATCAGCTTAACAGCTTTGCCTGCCTTCAATTCAATTTGCGCCACAAAGCGGTTCATTGTGTTTGTGGACACATGTACGAGTTTTCAAAATTTGTCTACATGGGCAGATAGATGTCGAGTTTTAGATGCATACGTATTTCTACTCTTGCTGTTTATTTGTATTTAGCGCTAATTTTTCAATTGCTGCGTCTGATTTTCGCTCTCAGTTGAACAAAAACAAATGCAGCGAACACTCGACCAGTTGTTGATTTCACAATTTTGCTTTAATAACAATTTAGAAAAGTGCAAACGAGTCTATATATCTATAAAGATTGCATTATATCAATATAAGTAAGTATATGTATATGGGTTGCATAAAATATAAGCCAGTTTACAATTCTGCTGACTGAATAATTAATTGTAAAATTATTACCTTTGGCCAAGCAATTTGCCAGTTAAGTTTCTCATGATCCAATGTTTATAATTATCTCTTACTATTATATTATACTATTAATATTAAAATATTTGTATTTTATTTTTAGTAAATACAGAAGTTCCAGCAGTTGGCGATAATTCGAGAGACGTTACGAATCAAAATTATATTTAATAGCTTGAACGAACTTGACATTGTGCTCGGTTAATTACCAAATGCCAAGAACATCGAAATCAGTCGACTGTGGTGATTAGGAAAGCCACAAGCCAAGTGACCATAGCATATGAATAGAAGTCTCTAATAAATGATTCGAGTGAAACTATACCATTAAATGACATTTTTTCAGAATTAATTTCAAAGTAATATTCTTGAAATATTTTTTATAATTGGAATTAGACAGAGAAAACATTTAGTCATATAAATTAATTATAGACGAGTATATTCTAAAAATATTATTCTTAAGCAGCTAAAAACTTCTGAGCTGCGCAATTCTCTAATATTGTTGAAAATCCAATCACGTTTGGAACTTTTTTGTATTTTTTGTATACTATTGTTTTTATTTATTAATTATCTAAAGTTACATGAGTTAAGATTTTGTTGAACCTTACACCTAATAAGTGAAAGAGCTCAATCAAAATAAACAATTTGACTAAGGCGATTAATAAATAAGACATATTGAAAATTCTGATTATTTCACTTGCTCAAATTTGTTAAATGGCTTTAAAGGAAATGTAGCCTAATACACTTATTCGGCAAGGTCTTTAAATAGACAAAAAATATCCGGGATACCGGGACAAAATCATTCCGATGCGGTGTCAGAAGCTCGGTAATCCCGGATTTTCTTAAACCAAGTCAATTTTCAATTATCAAATTAAATCAAATCCAATGTTTTAGACTAATTTTCTGCAGAGTGCTTCCCAGTTTATACTTAAAAAATACTAGTACATGTTAAAATCAAAAATTTTAAACTTAAATTTTAAAAAGTTTTTTTTTTCTTTCTGTGTATGAAATATATTATATTTATGTATTTTTCAAATGTTACTCACCCTTTCCACCAAGGTTCCTGGGCATTACCGAAGCCGAAACCGCCAAATGAATTGAAGAATTCGTTGCCAAAGAATGGGAATGATTGTTGGAAGAACACAGCTGGATTGGGAGAATTCACATCCGAGGTGATGGTATCGACATCTGTATGAATTGAAGCAAATAAATCTTTGTAGGATCATTCCATTGGATGCTGATTGTGTTGCTGTGACTTACTGAAGGGTTTCTGATCAGCCGCAGGTGCAACTGCAGTGGCAACTGCATCCTGTCGTCCCTGTTGCCGTTGCCGTTGCGGCTGCTGCTCGAGAGGCACAAACTCGGTGTCGGTGATGCCGTCGCTGCCGTAGCTGCTACTGTAGAGTGGCAACAGTGGGGCGTTAAGTGGGGCTGCTTGGGGGCGTGGCTGTGGCTGCTGGGGGGCAGCCCAAACGTTCGCCACCCGCTGCGACGGCTGGGCATGCAGCGGCTCGAGCGGGCCAAGCGGGGCAAATGGAATGGGCGCGAGGAGCGTGCGATGCAGTGACAGCGGCAATGGGCGTGTTAAATGTTGCATAAAGCTGTCGAAGGGGGTGAAGGGGGAGTGGCGTGGAAGTGGAAGTGTACTGTTTGGTTAGTGTGATTCGTGTAGTGCTTCCTCTGCAATTAGTTGCTGTGTGTGTGCTCTGAGTTTTTTGTGCTGCCTGTGTTTTCATGCATATGCCAAACCAGAACTTAACCCTACGTGTAAATCGGATCCCCACCATACCATAATTCATATGCCTTCCATTGTTTCGCACATAAAAGCAGAAGCTCCGGCCTGACTCGACATTCTCTCTATTTATATACAATATATCTATAATATATTGTAGTATACACTCCGATCGTGCTCATTGTTTAGCAATTGTTTTGCGCAGCATTTCTGTGAGCTGCATACTAATTGTTGTTGCCTCCATTAACTGTGAAGCTAATACAATAAAAGCAAATCGAGAAGAAAACCAATTTTTATTTGTTTCAAGTGCCCGAAACAACGCGTTGCAAAAACTCCCAAAATAAAATAAATGCGCTGCACTTCAGAGTCATCAATCAAATGGGATTTATGTCTTTCGTTTTGAGGTGTACAATTTTACAACTGCTTCTTAAAAATCTGACAAATTTACAACCCAATATAGCTTAGTATTCTTGCCAGATGAGTCATTTGAACGCTACATGCAAACAAATTGTAAGTCCGCTTTCTATTGACAAACGGCAACAAATGATTTGTTAGTTTACTTTTCCTATATATATTTATTTACTTATTGTTGGCACCTACTTGAATAGTTATATATAATTATATATAACTTATTTCTGTGTAACATATTCGGAACCCTTTTTGTTGTTCATTATGCTCATTATAAATTCACACCACGGAAGTTAATTAAAACAAAAAGACATTAAAACAAAAGCTGAACAAAATAAAAAATATATATACTTTAAATAATATGCTGGAAATGGCAAACATAACAAATTTTTATAGTATCCACGGTCGGTTAGCTGTCGGCAATCTTACTGCTGACTTCTGGTTAAGTTTTCGTTTCGTTTTTTATGACACCTTTATCATCATATACTCATGAATGACTCATGATTTGCGTCGTGAACAAGGAAGGGCTTGTCATGACTGGAGTTCACTGTAATTTGAAGCATCTTCATGGATTCGGGCATGTCACGAACTGAGATGTCTTTACAAGATTTAAGATGGCAAATAACTAAGTTGAACTTGCCTTGAACTTGCTGGCATTTGGAACTTTTAAAAGAGAAACTTGCAGCTATTTAAATGGAAAATCATATTCAAATAATTGGGTTATTTTATGTTAATTGAAAGCAAAGAGAGATTGATACTACTATTTTAACATTAATATTTTCTATAAATTGTAGCTAGATTGATAGACGAAACAAAGACTGATGTTGTTAACATATATAATAGAAACGATCAACTTTCCGTTGGTCAATTAAAAATGAAAAAAAAAATAAATAAAAACAGTCACCTCGACTACCAAAGCGAAAGTCATTGGTCACAGTCGGTCAATGGGCGATCGAAGCAAACCTGGTTAGGTGCCAATGATTTGATTAAAACTCTACCATGGAGCGCAACGTGTAGAACCAAACAAGTTACTCATAACTAAGCAATGTTAGATTCTGGTTGACCCAGTTTTGGAGGGGGAATTTGAAAATTATTAAATTGGGGCACTACCTGGCCCAAAATTGCATCTAATGAGGTGTCAAAAGTAAATTAGCTTCGTGTCTGGCAATTTGCGCGTCTGCTCTCATGACTAACATTAAAAATTGTGTTAAAATGAGTGGCAACTAAATATTTATGTAGTTTTTAGGGTCTATAGCTCGTGTCTAAGGTTGTCAGGTTGCCACGTAGTCAGCCATGTGTAAAAGGCTCAGAGGCATGCAAGCAACGAAGCAACGATCCGAGAGATACATTCAACAATCTGCTGTCAGATCCCGCAACTTCATCTGCATTGCCATCTCTTGCGGATGCCCTTAAGTCGATGATGACCCAGTTTGACTGGGCATTGTTCTCATCTTCATCTCATCGGTGTTGTTCTTGTTGTTGTAATTTGTGCAATGCCTTTCGCAAAAACTTGAACTGCAGGGTTAAATGATCTTTGCGGCGTTTTTCTGTGCCACATTTCGATCGCGATTCTCTGTGTTTATCGTCTTGTTCTTTAATTCGGTTAAATTTAATTCAACAATCTCTTTCTTAGCATTTGAATTGGTTAGTCGGATTTAAAGAGATAGGAAATGAGATGACTGATCTCTACTGATCTACCATCTCTCGATCTAAATTTAAATTTAAATTTGTGATGAGAGATCAATTGTTGAACTTAAAACTTATCTCTCGATTCAAATATAGTCCAAAAATTGCCAGCAGGGTATGTTTATAGTCTAATACCCTTGTGTGGATTCTCAGTTAGTTCATTTTAAATGGGACTCAGGCTTAAGTTTGTAAATTGAGGTCACCGCAATTTGACTTTCTTTCCGCCTTTTCGGGGATTTTGTTGCTGTCTGGTTTGTTCTCTTTTGCTTTAGACTCAGTTTTTCGGTACATTTTATTTGCAATATCGTTTAGCGCTGGCTTATTTTTTTTTTTTTTGCAAGTCAATGTTGTAAACGGGGAAATTTCTCCAAGCAAGCACTTAAAGTGCTTGAACAAATATCATAAACAACTGAACTTGCATTTAGGTGGGTTTTATGATATGTCAATGAGCACAAAACCATAAAAAAATTTGTAGTTGCCATGTTAATATTTGAACAGAATGGCACAGATGCCGTTGGGTTCGGTATTTGTTTTGGGAAGAGGTTGTCAAATGCTGGAAATGATTATTGGGTAAGAATTTCACCTGTCTGAGAGTGATGAAAAATCAGAGTCATCAAAGCTGGAATCTGAATCGAATTCTTCACTGTAACGAAACTTTACTGTATTACTATCGATTTAATAAAATAAACACAAAAAGTATTAGAGACCTTGGGTTGCTATTATCTGATATTTGGTATCGCAGGAGTTAGTTATGTATATGCTAATTACGATACTTTAATGTTAATGTTAAGTAATTCTGAACAAAGATTAAGATTAAAATCTAGGCAAACAAATTGCTAATGTTCGACTATGTTTATGATTATGATGTTAAACCATCCAAAAACACAAAAAAACTGCATGAGATATGATACTTCAGGCACAAAAACCACACAAAAGATAAATTAGTGTTAGCTTGTTTAACATTCAGTTACTTACTCGCTGTAGAATGGTACCGCCTGAACGAAGCAGACCAAGAGCAGGCATGCCCAGAGTCTTAACATTTTTCCTTTGTGAAATACCAGAATATGTCAAATGAGGCTAAAACAAACAAAAATATAAACAGAAAGTCAAAGAAATGAAGAAACACATGAGATTTCACAAAATTCACAATCGAATGGAACAGCTGTAACATAGATGATGAGGACTGAGACGAAACACTTGGAAAAACCGAAACTGAAAATACTGGTTTTCCACGCCAAAGTGCACTCGAGCTGCGTAAAACAACAACAAATACATATGTATGTAGGTGAATGTGGACAGAAGATTGGAAATTAAAGAAGAAAATTTTCCACTGTCTTCATGCGTTAATTAGTACAACGTCAATAGTTTTATATAATTAAAGGCAACGACAATACATTTAATTGTCTTGCAAAATTGACACACATAACATTTTCATTCAAGCAAGTCGCATTTTCCATTTGTACTTATAAAAAAAAAACTGTCTTTGAGTCCTCTTCACCCACATACGTAGAAACGATCACTCTCACAAACACACACACACTTATATATGTATAGTACACTCACGAGTACTAACAATTTGTTGTTAGGCTTGAAATGTTGCCGATGTTGCCGACGATGTTGACGTTTTGAACGACTGTTGAAAACTAACTGCCTTAGAACGCACTCTGTCTGCTATTTATAAGCTGCGATCGCTGTCGCTGTCGCATCGAAGCAAAGCTTGAGAGCGGCATTTGAGCGTCTGCCGGCTTGAGAGCTTTGGCTCTCTCGCAACTTTCGCAAGAACTTTGAGTTTGGGAGAGAGTCAGCACTAAATGCAAAATTCGTGTACAAATTGTGAAAGTAAGCGATAGTGGTAAGTGCTTACACTGAGCAACACACGATTGTAGCCCGAGTCATTGTCAACTAACTTAAAGCAAAGAGCAATTCTCAGGAATATTATTTGGTACAGGAACATTCAAAGGCACAGCAGATACAGGTATTTTTGGATTCGTCTACCTGCATGTTTTTTGTATTAAAATGTGTTTAGTAATTGCATCTCCTAATGAACAGAAAATATCTATTCATGTGCCGTTAATGTTTTAATACGCACATACCTATGTGTATATTGTATATTTATAATTCAGATACATACATTTTTTGAGTTTTGATTACCTGTTTTATGAATTTTGAACTGTTCTCGGTGTCATTAACTTTGTGTAAATACCCTATTTAAAAAAACCTCTTTACGAGGTAAAAGTCTAGTGACGAAAACAATTTCTTGCCCCAAAATTTCTGATATCCAATTTTGTGACGAATAATATTAAGTTTTACATATAAATTATTTTAAAAATAATAATAAATATTACTTTTTTGCGCAGTGCCGAGTGACAAAAATTTTTTTAAAAATAATTTATATGTAATTCTTAACAACATAACAAACATAACAAACAAAAACAATTCAAAAAGGCCCTCCCACTTACACCTGTTTATCTCACGAGCCAGGTGAGTTTTCAAACATCTTAGTACGCAGATTTGTGAGTTTAATTGATACCTTCCGATCGGTATATAATTCGGACAGTCATAGCAAATTTTCCACTCTTCCTGTGTATATATGCTAGTCGCCTTTCGCACCCTTCATGCTGCTTTCAAGTCAAAATCAAGTCAAAAAAAGTATCTTTTTCTAAACAATTTCGTTTTATAATACTATGTCTTATTATACCTCATATTGTTAAGGAATATCTCCTAGTCGAGTCGTTAACCGCAGAGACACCCCTTGATTTGTCAAAAAATGGAATACTTTACACTAAAAAATGCTGATAACTCAATGACCCAACTGAACTTAACTTACCATTCAATTTGTTTTTTATTTTCGAAATATTTAAAAAATCCAAAGTTCCATAAATGATTAATCCTTAGTTATGGATTTTATGAAATGTAAGTTTGTCTGCTTCACTCACATTTTAATAATTTTTAGGATATTATTTATTCATTTCATTTAAATTTCATTATTATACAATTGATTTTTTTTTAAATTTTTATTCTTTCTTTACCATACAATATTTACAATAATTTATTTAGACATTTGTGCTATATAGGTGTGTGTATATATTATAGATTTGTTATCATTTGTATATAGTATTATTATGATAAACCATTGTACATGATAAATGAATTGTAAATAAATTAACATTTTGCTTAAACTTACATACGTTGTCGTTTTTTATATGTATGCATCTGAGAAATCGATATTAGGTACATAGTATGTACTAATTAAGATGTAATTTTGATTAATTTGTTTACAAATAGATATGCAAATTATTCATTTGAAGCTAGGCCCCAAATTGATTTCAATTTCAATTCGTTTTATACTAGATCTTTTAAAAGAGCCATAAGTCTCGATTACATTAACAGAGAGAAGCATTAAGTTTGTGTTTGTATATTACAATTTAAATAATCTCCAGCCCAGTGATTATTTAAACATTATACAAATATTATTTGCCTAGTTTTAAAGGAACTTCCGACTGTCATTCGTCAAATGTAAATGAGGAAAGCGCTCGCCTATCTTTGCCACCAGTTCCGTTTACTCCACAAGCGCTACAATGGGTGAAATTGAATGCTAGGACAAGTACAAGGGGGCAACTTTTCACTTTCCACTCACCTGGACGCTTGCCTCGCATGCCCACAAAGCCGTTCGGTGCCCGCTTCTCGCCAATGAGATAGACCCAAGGGTGCACCGCATTCTGTTCCACATCGATGTCATCGCCCAGGTTCAGGTCACTCTTCTTGCCGCGCACAGCCACAAATTTGTTGTTAAAGTCCGTGTATCTCTGCTTCTTGCCGCGCACATCGTATGCCTTTTTAAAAAATTTGGGCCACAACTAGTCGCGGTTAGTTCCATGAATGTTTCAAATTACAGTTAGTTGGGAATTCAAGAGGAGAGCATGACAGATGATACAATATAAATTTATTTAAATTATATATTTATTATTTATTCAACCCCTGTCACTTGCTCATCCACTTCTGCTTACCTCTGAGAAAGCCGCCCGCTTGTAGTGCTGATGTGAGACATCTTTTTTACCTCGCATGCCCACAAACGAGTTGACGGGAGCTCGTTTCTCCAGCAGCTCCATGGCGTCGTCCTCATCCTCGAGAGCATCGCTGTCACCCATGACTGGGCGCTTGCCTCGCATGCCTGTGAAGCCAGTCGGCGCTCGCTTTCCCACATCGCCGCCATCAGCCGCCAGATGATCAAGGAATTCCTGTACAAGATTCTCACGCAGTCGTTCCTCCTCCATGTGTTGAATTAAATCCCGCAGATGATTGTTGCCCGGCGAAAACTTCTTGCCACGCATGCCAACAAAAGCCAACGGAGCTTTCTTCAATCTCCGTCCGTTCTCGTTGTAATAGTTGCCCACATCCTCTTCACCGTAGTCTAAGGGATCGGGGCCCAACCAATTTGCATCTGACGCCGCCTCCTGTTCCTTCTTGCCCCTCATGCCAATGAAGCTGGAGGTGGGCGCACGTTTCACCATATTCCTCGACAGCTGCTGCTGCCCTCCAGGCGTCGAAGTGCTAATTCTGCTGCCGTCTGCATCTGTTTTAGGTCGAAGGACATATTTATTTTTATTTATTAATCATTTTGCTGTGCTGCTCGAACAGTGTGTCCACAATTAATTGCAATAAATCGGCGTTCATATAGCATGAGCTGCGCCGCTATCACTTTCTTTCTCTCTCTCTCTCTTTGTTACTTACCGTCTGCCTCGACGTCAGCGTCGCTGGTAACAGCGGCTGCTGCTGTTAGTAACAACAGCAAAAACAACAGATGCTGATTATGCATAACAGAAGATTTCTGTAGCGTGCTTTTAGGCGGGCGATCTAATTTATTGCCGACAAATGGCGTTTTGTGCGCTGAAAAAAATTAAATGTATGAAATTTGAAAATGATAAGATTAGGGCAATTATTAAAGAAATCGATAGATGTCGTTTTATGCATTGAAAACTATAATATTACTAAAAAGTAGAATACATTTATTTTTGTGATTATTTGAAATGTTCAGGGTATCAAACCGAAACGAATATTGTTTTTTTGTATATTTCGGTTTACAAAACCATTTTAAAAAATATTAAAGATTTATCAATTTAAAATATTTAAATTAATTTCTATTTAATTTCTATTGTAACTAATGCCAGACGAGCATTAAAGCAGGATTTTAATACAGAAATTGTACACAAATAAATCACACAGAACTTGCATCATAAGCAAAGAATAATTTCCAAAATCCCAAGTACTTAAGTTTAGACATTTAAGGTGCTTGTAAGCAATAAAATTAACATTAAATACAGAATGAAATTTCAACACTCTTAATATACATATGTAGATTTATTGAAGTGCACCACATATAACGGAAATGTCACAGGGCGACCTCTTGACCTGATTGTTTGTTGCGGACAGGGAATCTAAGTATTTGGGGCATGTTGAACGAGCATTCATCATGGGTGTATTCACAACTCACAGCAACAGCTCAATTGCAACTGTAACAACAATTCTAACTGAACTTATGACAATTTATAGTGGCATACGCAAATATTTGTAACCGCAAACAAGCGTGGCCACCTTGGCGCTGAAATGGGTTTAATGCGGCTGCAATGCAGCTTCTTGCCATTGATTATACCGAAGAAGTTGTCAACACCCTTCGCCTCGTTAAGCCAAATTGCCATGCAAATGCTTTGGCAATGCCTGTGAGGCACTTGTGATAAGACAACTACGACTACGAGTATGCATATCCAGCCAGCTAGGCAAATGGTGTCAGCCACAACAACAACGGAATCAAATGTGCAAGTCAAGACCAATCAGTGATGGACTGCAAGATACCCACATTTTTAATAGTTATGCAAATTTTAAGTATTAATTTATATTATAATTTTTGAATAATTCAATTATCAATAAAAGTCTACATATCTATTCATTATCCCCAAAGTACAGTGGAGAACAAAAGTTTACGTATCTAAAAGCATTATCCTCAAATGTAATGAATCAGTCCTTTTCTTAAACTTTTTTAATAATTACAAAATAAATATCTTTCGAATTTAAACTTATTTAAAAACAAAGTAAAAGAAGCGGCGCCCTCAAGTCAATTGTTCTTTTTAATTTAAAAACATTTTAGTAAATAAATTGTATTTATAAATTTGATTTGCTTTACAATAGTCTTGGAGTTCCTATTTTATTTTAATTAATATACCTGTTCGTCAAAGGAAAATTATTATTTTTATATATTTTTACAAGAAAATAATGTAAATTTCTGATATAAATCGGGCAATTCAAATAGTTAATATAGATTGAATTAAGGGTAAAAGAAATGGATTTATTTTTCCCAAACCTAATCTTTTTTGTTCATATAGTTGTTTTAAAATGAACTGTATCGAAAATCATTAACGAGTTACTTTACTTATATCTTTTAAGGTTTTCTATTATTGTACATACCCTGTTGGAAATTTGAGCTTTGAGGGTATAATAGTAGCACTAACGATGCGCGCACAGGAAACTGGAAACATGTAATTCAATTGATTGCCGCTGGCGGCGGGATGAAGTTGCCCGGGGAGGGGAAGGATGGAGCGGGGAAGCGTAGGAAGTGCAGACGCCAAGTGGCAATTGAATTGAACGCTAAAAAAAATGCATTTGAATTGAATTGCTGTTGAATTTGCGGCAATCAACAGGTTGCGGGGGATTGCACCCATTTAAGCTGGCTGAGAGCTCTGACGTATGTAAGTTTGCTCTATTTATTTTTATTTTTATTCTTGTTTTTTGTACTGGTTTTGTTGGCTTTTAGCTTAAGTGCCTAGTTCTGAAAGTTTTTAAAAACCAAACACTATCGGGTAAAATCAACGCAACGGAAAATGTCAAAGTTGGAGGACAACGCATTGTAATAACCCAAAGTTTCAGGCACAAAATTAGCAGGCAGCAAAGTGTGAAGCTTCCTGTTTTTGAGCCGCCTCATCATGACATGAAAGTGACAGTCGACAGTAGAGAGTCGAACAATGGCTTAGAAATGGGAGCAGACCTTAACAGTCCTTAAATTCAGCATGTACTCACGTATGTGTGTGTGTGGCCTAAAGCTAAGCTGCTAACTTGTGAGTGTATGATGCGTGTGTGGACTGTCTAATTGTCTATGCACATCTGTGTATCTGTGTGTGTGACTCTGGATTTGTTTGTCCAAGTGTGTGTGTGTGTTTTTCTTCTCCTCTGTTTGCTTTGTGCATCCCAACGGACACTTTAAACCGCCTACGGCCAATGTGAAAACATTAAAGTTGTGTGAGAAGCTGCCGAATAGAATTTACATTTTGGCCAAGACACGTATGTGAATCTGTATGGCTAATAAAAGCCCATTAGCTCAGCTGGTGACCCACAATTCAACGTAACGACAACAATCACAAATGCTTGAAATTAATAATAAAACAACACAGCATAGAAAATTCACTGTTTTGGCCAATTGGTCTGACTTTCTTTCCATTGCCAGTTTTCAGTATTGCCTGAGGCTGCATTTTCATCTCGTCATCACCCTTTTTGCATATATCCAAATAATAGGGGGACTCCCACAACAAACAAGGCGACGAGAAAAAGCCAATAGACCGCGTATTTGAGCAACAGTTAATGCATAGAATATGAAGCGTGTCCATATTTCTTTATTTCCATTTACCCCTGCAGCTGTAGCCTATTTTCAAAATTGTGTTAGCATACCAATCATATTCATTGGGCTTGTATTGATGTTAGAAAGAAGTGGCCCAATGGCTTGTGGGCCAATCGAAATGTGTTTACATTAACAATAATATGATTGCATGCTAAATATACGATATTATCATATGAAAACACTAAAGAATTGCGTCAAAGAACAAAGTTATATTCTGTTTCTGTTAAGTAATCACTATTATGAATTTTAATATTGAAACATATTTGACAACGTTTAATTACAGTATAATTTGCTTAGATGCCTCGATACTTAGCTGCATCGGTAAGATAACTGCCCAAGATTTTAATTTAGCTTCTAATCTTGTATAAATGTAAAAAAAATTATATCTGAGCAAAGTACTCAAAGCAGCTAAGCAAATTATACTGTATTATGAATGACAAACTATACATATTGTCATTAACGGCATACACATAAGGAACAATTAACCCATCTGAAGATTAGATTTTATTTCTTAACTACACAATGTCATCTGCATTTAATTGCTTAATATTTTGTGCAAGTTTCATAAGCAATTTTATTAATTGCCTAAATTGTCATTTCTATATTTTTAGTAGTAGAGACTTTTCTACAGAAGTGATTTAGTCAAAAGCTGCAAAATTTTTAAACTTTAAATGCTCTTTTTCTGTCCGACTGAATTTTGTAATAATGTTAAATATTTGTTTGAAAAAGGTATAGCTACAAGAGATTGATTTATATAAATGACAGATTTTTTTATCTCTTTACATTGGGCTCAAATTATTCCAAATATTTTATGCTTTTTCTAAGTCTAATGCAGGATATTTCATGTTCAAGTACACTTGTTTTCGAATCAGGTGAGTTTCCAGAAGTTTTAGTATCAAACCGAAACAAATATTGGTGTCAGATACGGTTCGGTTATGTTCGCATTTAGGTTTCCGGTAACGGTTACCCTACATTTTTGTGTATCGGTTACGTAACGGCTACCGGTTTTTTGTATGTTTCAGTTTTAAAATACCGGTAAGATTTCGGTTTACAAAAGAATTTAATAAAATGTTTAAAAATTTTTTAATTTGAAAACAAATTTTAAAAAATTAAGATCTTTTTATTGAGATCAATATATAAGTTAAATTAGGGCAGAAGTAAAAATTAAATTTATTTTTATGAATGAATCGGTTTTGAAACGGTTATTTCGGTTGGAATAATTTCGGTTTTTGGGTTTGAATACAATAAAAAAGTTTTGTTTTGGTTACGGTTTCAGTAAAGGTTACCCAATATTAATCGGTTAATATCGGTTAACGGTTACGGTAATGGTTACGGTTTTAATCCCTGGGTAAGACCATTTCTTTCGATCTGCATATATTCAACCTGTTCGGACAATCATTGCAAATTTTCCATCCTTCCTGTATATATTGCTAGTCTCCTTTCGCACCCTTCGCGATGCTTACGTCATTAGCGCGGACTGCCGTCCGCTGTGATATGTAAAGGCCCTTTATTAAAGATATAGCTTAAGATTATTAAGATTAAAATTTCGAACTATTTCCCAAACACATCAACTTTTTCCTGTTCGTCAATAAAAAGTCAAAATGTAGTTCCCACTGCATTCGAAGAGCGAGTGAGTACTCACGAGTACCCAAACGAGTAGTTGAATAGCCCACATGAATGATTCAAGAATCGTTCCCGTCTTGTGTCTGACTGTGTGTTGACTGCACTTATCAGCAGCTCGCATTTCTCAGTTCTCAGTTCTCAGCTCGTAGTTCTCAGCCGACGATCGACGCGACGATTGTTCAGTCAGTCAGTCAGAGCTGAGCTTTGAAGCAGAACACACGGTTCGCTCCAGCAGGGACTGTGAACGAAGTGTGCACAGTGTTTAAACGAAGAAATTACAAGTTTCGTCATAAAAGAAATATAATTAAATAATAACTAACCTGATAAACAAATCGTGAGAGACAGCAGACTCTGGAGTTCTTTTTTAAATTGCTAGGTAAGCATTGCAGTTGTGACAAAAACAATGTGAAGGTTCTGCTATCTTAATGGAATTGTTAAGTGAACCCGACTTGACTCCTCGCCGGGAAGTATCGTCGAGTGTTTTGCTGATATTTCATAGAATTCTTTGGTGATCTTTAGTACAGCCATAGAACACGAAGACAAATGGGAAATGCTAATGAAAAAGACAAGAAAAGACTTTCTCGGCGGGGAAGAACTCTACAGGGGACTGGGAATGGGACGGGGACGGTGACTGTTAGTCGGGTTCAGGCATGCAAAATAATTGAATTGGGTCAAATGCTTAAAATGCTTTAAATGCTCGCCTCAAGTTATGCGATTGGCTGACGCTGAATAACATTAAAAATGTGCCTGAGAAATTGCTGTTGTTCTTGTTACATACTAAGTACGCTGTTGTGATGTACATATGTTCGAGTACATACATAAATGTATGTTTGTACGGAGGGGCAAATCATTTTAGTGATTGCCTTAATTTTGGGCAGGTCCACGGCATTTGCCCAAGTTCAGGGCCGGGAATTCACACATCATTTAATTTACCCTCGTCGCATTAGTTTTGTTACAGTTCAGTTCAGTTCATCATAATAAATATATGTATATGGTAGATGGTAGATCGCATCGCGGGATTTACAAAATGTTATCAAAATACCAGATGCTCAAATGAGATCAATAGGTTTGAGGTAAACAACACTTGGGGATGCACAGAACCAGAAATGATGTAGAAAGATAAGCTGAGCTATCAGTTAACTTGAGTTTTTCTATGAAAAACCTTTTTATTGTTAATAGATCCCGTAATCAAACTCAACTAAAACAGATTTTTATAATTGATATGGTAATTTATGAAAAACAATTTTATTAAAATTTAAAATTAATTTCCTGAATTTTCGTACCCTTACAAACTTGACACACCTACTTCTTATCGAGGAAACATTTGTCAATTAATTTCTGACGTTGATAATCCGTTATTAATTCAGCTTATTGCTGACTGATTGTCAATCATAAATGAGTTTTATACTTACATATTAATCAGTGTATTAAATCTTCGACTCATCTTACTACTTTAAAACAACCTAAAGACCTAATTTAATTTCCATTTGTTTTTATTTATGTTATATTTCTTATAATAAATCTGTTTACATTTAGAATTCTAGCTAATCTCAGGGCAAGCTATCAATAACTTTCATACTTTGTGATCTCATTTTCACCTTATGCATGTTTAATAAACAAATTAAGTGAATAATTATTTATTAAATGATAAGCAATGCAATCATTGAATTATTCTAATTAGAGATTATTCGAATTCGCATGAAAACACGAAACAAACAAATGCATATACGAGTATCATATGATATGATATGATATGATTTGATATAATCTTCTGCCGAATTGCGAATACCTATGTGAGTAATCATATTACGATAAAAATTCACCCGAGAACGCCCGGAACTCGACAAAAGCTTAATAAACTTATTATTTCACAATAATTTTTCAAAACAGCTGTTTGCCCATGATGTTTCCTGTTCAAAGTGTACAATAAATAATTAAATAAATAAATTCGAAATATGATTACGCATAAAATTAGTGCTGATGAAAATGTCACTGGCTTTGGCCAAAAGTTGTTGGCCAAGCAAGAGTGGCATAAATTCGTAATGGGCTTATTAACCGAGACAAAGTATTAAATCACTTGATTTTCTAAGTAAAACAAACAGCGATTTGCTCAATTTTCCGACTCTTGTCTCTGTCAGTCAATCAGTCCGTCAGTCCGTCAGTCGTTGACACATGACGAGCACGTTGTCAACTAACTAATTGAGCCATGAACTTGAATTGAGGCTACTCATCTCATCTCATCTCATTCTATCTCAACCCATTTCATATCAGATGAGAGATTTGCGGTTGCTTGTAAATAAACATTCTCTATTCATATTCGGTTTTAGGAAGCTGGACGACTTTTATTTCCGGCTGTGTTTACGGATATTCCTGTGCTATGTGTTTATAAGTAGATAGTGTCAGCCAAACAATGCTACTTTGATAAGCCAAATTTGCATAGACGGAAGCAACATTACTTTCCTGTGAATTAATCCAAGTAAAATGGTTCGCATTTGAATTTCGAATTTAAGAATTCTAATATGCGAGATTGCTAAATATAACAATTATTCCTGTTTTTAATAATAGATATATTTAAGTAAGTAAGTAAACTTGATGAATTTGAAATACTATATGCTTGCAAATAAATAAATAAGTCTCTTTTTTTTATTAATTAATTAAAGTTATTTAAATAGCTCTAAGTTATGGTAAGATAAATGGTCTTTCTATGCAGGACTCTTGTAACTTATCTTTAAAGACAGTTTATGGAATCCAAATCGTTTGGTCCATAAACTTCTTTATATTAGTTTCGGTTGTAAACATGATTTGGTTGTATATAATTTAAAAGTTATTATAAATTGTTAGAGTTCTTTATCCTTACAACAGATGGGGTTAATAGTTCAAAGACTGTAGTAATAAATTAACTTTTTTTTTAATAATCTCTTTTAATTTCCAACCCATTGCATTTGAATTTTATTCTTGTAGCAGCAACCTGAACATGATGAAATTCCAGCACAGTTTTGTTGCCATCTTTGTGATATTTTCGCTACTGGGAATTGCCAAAGCCGATCGGACATTTCAAGTGGACTATGAAAACGATCAGTTCTTGAAGGATGGACGACCGTTTCGCTTTATCTCCGGATCCTTTCATTACTTTCGCGCACATCCAGACACCTGGTCGCGTCACCTGAGAACAATGCGAGCCGCAGGTCTCAATGCAGTGACAACGTACGTTACAATTTGCATCAAATCATTCTGTTTTTAAAAATGTATTCAATTCTATTAAAGATACGTGGAGTGGTCGCTTCACAATCCACGCGATGGCGTCTACGTTTGGAATGGCATTGCGGATCTGGAGCGCTTTATACGTCTGGCTGTGGACGAGGATCTGTTGGTGATACTGCGTCCAGGACCGTATATATGTGCCGAGCGGGACATGGGCGGTTTCCCCTATTGGTTACTTCAGAAATTCCCGGGAATACAGCTACGCACAGCTGATACAAGTAGGTGCTATAACTAAGAGTATAAATTATTGATGTAAATCAAAACAGTGAAGCGAGTTTTTTGTATGAAAAAGCTAATAATCGAAAAAAAAATGAATCGAGTCGATTTGCCACAAAACGAGCTGATTGCTGTTCCGAATTCCGAAAAACGATATTTATTATCGTTTTCAAAACTTGTGCTTTAGAGTCGACAGATTTGAAAATAAATGCCATTTAAAGCATTAAAATAAATACTTAAAATTATAAACTGAAAAAAAAGTTAAAATAATGTTTAACATTTTTAAAATCGATTAACATCACTACGTCAAGTTTAAGCAGTTGAAGTATTTTTTAAAAGAATTTTTTGAATAGCATCTGTAAAATATTTTATAAAAAACCAAACCGAGCTGTTCTGAATTCCACTTTAATTTTTGTTATCGATACCAACTCTTGCAATCCAAAGCATCAATAGTTGCTTCAATTGTATAAAAACATTCGAACAATGAAGATTTTGTCTAGTTTACCTTTTATCCGCTATATTCAACCTGAAATACATAAAAGAATTTTCGAATCGTTTTCGAAACCGAGTTCGAAAACTAAAAAATAGGCCCATTTCGATCGAAATTGGGAACAGCCAATAGTAAAACGTTCGTTTCTGTTTCGTTTTTACTTTTTGAAAACGTTCGGAATTCGGAACAGCCCTGAATAACAATATATAGTCTTTTCAAAAAAGAATAGTTGTAAATGCAAAATACACTCGAAAACTTTGACTTGTAAAATTGGTAGATCGAAGATCAGTTCAACTTCAAACTTTCATAACTTTGCCAAAACTGAACAAATTTTTAAGTGGAATGTCATTAAGATCATGTTTTGGCCTCTAAATTCTGCATTCAAATATTATTAATTTCGTTAAAATAATTTATTTTTTGCCAAAATGCGATTTTTGTTAGCAACTGAACTTTTTTATTTCTCAATTTTGAAAATTAAAAATCTCAACTTTTAACATTTACTCAACTCTTGTCAAAATTAAGTGAACTTGATTATGGAAATTAACTACTATGAGCAAACTCCCTTTAATTTGGTAAATGGATTGATAGTCAAAGAAATTATTGAGTTAAAGTATCCTAAAATCGCTTTTGTGAAAATTGTCGATTTTTGGATATATTTTTGAATCATTAGTATAAATCTGGAACTAAGCGAACTTATATGCAGATTATCTGAGCGAGGTTCGCATCTGGTACAACCAGCTGATGACTCGCATGGCGCCCTATCTGTATGGCAACGGTGGTCCCATCATCATGGTGCAGGTGGAGAACGAGTACGGATCCTTCTTTGCCTGTGATCTCAACTATCGCAACTGGTTGCGTGACGAGACCCAGAGCTACGTCAAGGACAACGCTGTGCTGTTCACCAACGATGGACCCACTGTACTGCGTTGCGGCAAAATACAGGGTGTCTTGGCTACCATGGACTTTGGAGCCACGCGAGATCTGAAGAGCATTTGGGCCAAATTGAGACGGTATGAGCCCAAAGGTCCGCTGGTGAATGCCGAGTACTATCCCGGCTGGTTGACCCACTGGACCGAGCCCATGGCCAATGTGAGCACGGAGTCCATAACGGGAACTTTTATGTGAGTGATTAAAATGTTTCACTTGAATTTAGTAATCATAGTTCTCTTCTCCAATCCTGCAGAGACATGTTGGATAGTGGCGCCAGCGTCAATTTCTATATGTTCTATGGCGGCACCAACTTTGGCTTCACGGCGGGCGCCAATGAGAACGGACCGGGCAACTATATAGCGGACATAACCAGCTACGACTACGATGCACCCATGACGGAGGCTGGCGATCCCACGCCCAAGTACTACGCCCTCCGCCGCATCATTGCCAGGTATCTGCCCATGCCCGATCTGCCCGTGCCAGATCCCGTGCCCAAGCGTGCCTATGGAACCATTCGACTGGCCAGCTGCTGCACTCTGTTCTCCAGCCAAGGGCGACAAAAGCTGGCAACCGGCGTGGTCAGGTCCAACAAGCCCAAGACCTTTGAGGCATTGGATCAGTACTCCGGACTGGTCTTGTATGAAACCTGGTTGCCGGCTCACTTCAAACGGGATCCCAGTATCTTGTATGTGCCCGGACTGGCAGATCGGGGCTATGTCTATGTGGACAATGAGTTTGTGGGCATCCTGGCGCGGGAGACACCCATCTATGAGCTGCCTCTGAGTGCCAGCTCGGGCAGACTCCTGCAGATTCTGGTGGAGAATCAGGGACGCCTGAACTATGGCCGGCAATTGAATGACTTCAAGGGATTGACGAAGGATGTGCGATTGGATAAGCAGATGCTGAGCAACTGGAACATGACCAAGTATCCACTGGAGTCCTACTACGACCTGGAGCAGTTCATTGCCCAGTCGACGGAGTCGGCACAGGTCGGATTCCAGGAACTCCGAAAGCCACAATTATTGCTACGTTCGGGACCAGGAATCTATCATGGCACACTGACCATTGACAAGGACGATCAGCTGGCGGACACCTATTTGGATATGTCCGGCTGGGGCAAGGGAATTGTCTTCGTGAATGGCGAGAATCTGGGACGATACTGGCCCCTCGTGGGACCCCAGGTGACACTCTATGTGCCCGCGCCAGTGCTTAAGATGGGCAGCAATCGAGTCGTCCTGGTCGAGTACCAAATGGCACCCACGTCCATGGAGCTGCAGTTTCGCGATACGCCCATTCTAAATGGTAGATCTTAATATTAAAATATAAGTTAAGAATTAGACTAAGAACATCGTTCATCATGTAAATGCAAATGTTGACTGGATTAAGGAGCATATGTTGTAAGGCATTAAAGTGTTGGTGTTGGCGCCTTCAATCTTTTGTAAGGCTGCCGCTAAAAGACTCATTACTGCAACAGAAACAACCACCATGACGTGAGGATGTGTTGAGGCACACATGTGACCTTTGTGCTTCTGCCTTGCCAAATTAATCCCAAATGATTGAAGTCCACAAAGCAACGCAAACTGAGCTGATGAACTGAAAATCAGTGAAAGTCCAAAGTCAACGTCTTGGCTCGTTGCTTTTAGGGCCCAAGTTTTAATATGTAACACATACATACATACATACATACATACATACATACATATGTACATACCATCCTATATGTGCTCTTTCGACTTTTAAGTGATGTCAAATGAATATATTATGATGGACTTTTCAAATGCAGCCCAAAGCGTTATTTTCTTTGTGAAGCAAATCCATTATACAATCAATTTGGGCATGGTTAAGTTAACACACAATCTCAATTTCAAATATTGCCTAATAAACTGTATCGTACATAAGTTAGCATTAAAACACTCACAATAAAAATGGTTTTTTTATATTAAACAATTTAGTTTGATTGAAGATTAAAATCTTAGCAAACTTGACTTCGATATGTAACAAATCAAATATTTTGGTTCAACGATTGATCAATATATGCAGGTAAAATTTACTAAAATAGATCATATTTTTTTGAAATAAGGGTTAAATTGGTTAAAACAAGGTCTAATTTTAAAAAAATCAATATTTCGGGTTCTCTTTTTCTAAATTATTTCAGATAGATACCTCATTTGAGAAATTCTATTAAAAAAAACTCACAGAAAGTTTCAAGCAGGGATTAAAACCGTAAACATAACCATAATCGTTAACCAGTATTAACCAATTCAAATTGGTAACCGTAACAGAAACCGTAACCGAAAAAAAACTTTTTTATTTTATTGATACCGAAAACCGAGTTTATTCCAAACAAAATAACCGCTGAAGTGCCGATTGCAGAACGGTTAATTTTGATTCGGTCTAGCATAAAATTGCTATATCTTATTAAGGTGTAATCC
The DNA here is from genome assembly GCA_037043435.1 of Drosophila suboccidentalis. NCBI lineage: Eukaryota > Metazoa > Arthropoda > Insecta > Diptera > Drosophilidae > Drosophila > Drosophila suboccidentalis. Next base: position 220,443 of record JBAMBK010000093.1, read on the forward strand.
TGGTTTTCAAAAGAGTTTGATTTTTATATCCAATTTGTATACCTAATCTCAATAAAAAGTTCTTAGTTTTTTAATTTTTGAATATTTGTTTTCAAATTTACATGTCTGTAACATTTTTTAGTTATTTTTTTTGTGAAACGAAAACATTTCCGCATTTTAAAACCGAAACGGACAAGAAACCGGTAACCGTTACGTAACCGATTTACAACATTTTTTCGAAACCTAAGTATAACCGAAAACCCAAATAAGAACATATCCGAAACCGATATTCGTTTTGGTTTTTAAACCCTGGCTACAATGGTATTAAACTGTATTTATATTTAGAATAAATGTAAGTTACTTCCTATGTGTAATTTTAAATAATGATTCTATTTTTGAGCTAACGGAAATGAACTTAATTTGAGCCTAGAGTGTAATTTAAAATTATATAAAATGTATGACCTTACAAGCCTAGAGCAGCTGCTAATACCAAAAACGACTCCCCACTTGACCATCTTGCTGCTGTAATGAGTCCGGCAGCAATAATTGTTGCTGTTGTTCTTGATGCTTTGGTTAATTAGGACGCGCTCAAATCTTCACAGTCCATTGCACACACCCGTCAACTATTGGACATGCGTTTATTTTATTTTTTTGAAGCATCTTTTAGGCGCAGCTGCAACTCAAGTGCCTCCAGGTGTGTGTGTGTGTGTGTCAGTAAAGGTGTGTACAATGTACATACTTCAGTATATTTCTCTCTTCTGCTTGCTACATGTGTATTTATGTACTAATTGCGACTGTTTGTTGTCCGTGTCGTTGTTGTTGTTGTCGTCGTTGTTGTTGTTGTCGTCGTTGTTGTTGTTGTCGTCGTTGTTGTTGTTGCTGTTGCTGTCCAAGTTGACATAAAACAACTAAGGGCCCTGGGGCAGTTTTAAAGCGTCGCCTCGTGTTGCCAAGTTTTTAGTTTGCACGAGGATTCTGCTTTTTTTTGGTCATGTTCCGACAGTCCCATAATGGACCCCGTGTTGCGTGCGCCACATCACATCACATCACATGACCGGATGCGAGTGACTCTCAGTTGATGTATCTTTACATTGATGTGGCTTTTTATTAGCTTTTGCCGCCGGCTTGCACTAAAATGTCCGCACTCTAATAAACAATATTACAAACTGTGGGGTATAAACATAAAATGGTCGGAATGCATTTTTAATTTTGACTAACGCCTCGAGATTCACGAACTTTTAAATTAATAAGGTCAATTTAACCATTTATTTCTGATACTAATGAATATGTATGCTCTGATCATATCACAAAAGTAATTTGGTTTGTCTGCTCAAATTCCATCAATATCAAATACAATAAACAGCAACAAAAAGTTAAAAATAATGAAATATACAATTCTTACAGTAAGTTGGAATTAATCTTTAAATCGGTAACTTAATCAATCGTAAAATAAAGATATCTTCAATTTAATGAGGAAAAATCTTATCAAATACTTTCCACAGATTTTTAGCGCTATTATTAAGAAATTAGAGTAGATCGAAAACTGATACAGATTTGGGCCTTTAAACATTTTAGATGCACAATCTTTATCAATGAACTCATTACACCAATAAATCTAAGTCTTACTTTTCATCTATTCGAAAAATTCATAAACTTAGCATTTATGAATTTACTTAACGTTGGTTTCCACAGATCCAATTTAATTTGCATTTGCAACTACAAATTTAAACGTTTCAATTAGATTTCCATATATTTCTTGAAGCAATATGGAATCTCAAGCTAATTTCACAATGATATTCTTAAAATTAATTAGTTGTAATGTATATGAAGTATCAACTTAACTTTTTCAAGAAGTTTTGAAATTTGTAAAATAACTTTGTTCACTTAAGAATAAATTGTTCATAATTTATAATACACTTACAATCGAAATTTGTTTAAATTTTTTGGGTTACACAAAGAGTTCTATTCTCAAATTTTTATATATTTTGCAATTGTATTTTTGCGCGCCGAACGAACACGCCGAGAAGTATGCAACAACTGAGCGACAGATCAAAGCGGCAATGGACTTTATAAATGCTCGACAGACGGCGAGCGAAGAATACAACTACAACTACAAACACAATTACACGCTGCTGATACGCTTCTTTACACACACACGAACAGGAAACGACGAAGCCGAGGCAGCTCGTGTGCCGCTCGGCACTTGTTTGCCTCGTCTGTGAGTTCGTGCATATCAACAATTGGTCGAATAGAATTTTAAACGTATCTGTATTGGTAACTATTTTGTATTGCGTGGGTTCCATGCATGTCTGTCTATGTAACTGTGTGTGTGTGTTTGTGTGTAATAGACTCATGGCGTGTGCTGGTATAGATGTTGGCGTGTTTTTTACGTGGGCGCCACTTTGTTGCACAGCAAAAAAGAGGCTAAAAGAATAACCGTTGCATACTTTCAGGTCGCGGCGCGCAATTGAATTGAACGGAAATTCTGTTTGCATATGTGAATAAAACATTATACAGGATAAAAAATTGGGCCTGTTCGTTACATGAAAATTGTTTTTAAATTAATTCACTTTTATTGTGGTGCACCATATGCCAAGAGCATGGAATTATATTAGTTTTTTTCAGATAAATCCATAAATGCTCGCTTATTTGCTTTAAGCATTGTTAATTTTCATTGTTTTCGCTGGGTAAATAAATCTTTTCAATTTTGTTTCAACTATGTTTGCCAGTTTCGAATATTTACACGTGTTTATGGTAATTAATGCCATAAACGCAATGACGTTTGCAGATACAACAACAACAACCATTTTAAATGTGCATCTTTTAGGCGCTGTGGCAGTGCATTTAAACCTCGGTCGGCACTTGAGTCGAGGCCAGCTTTGAGAGCTGCAACACCAAGACCTAGACCGTATAACTAGAGTCCAAGATGCTAAAATAGATATGAGAAACCATGCGCCACTTGTAAAGGCCAAGTGTATGCAAACACAACCGCCCACATCCTTGCATCCTTACACTTATCCTTTTCCGTACATCCTTTGTCCATAGCCGAAAGGCAAGCGGTTATTACTGCATGAAAAGTATTAAAACAAAGCTTTTAAATTTCTGTGAATATATGTACTGGAAGAAGTGGCTAAAAACTGGCAAATATAGTATGATCATCATGTTAAAAATTAGTTTAAATGTGTAGTCTGATCTCCCGAAATTCTGATAACTCATATAAATCCACATATTAAATCGAGTTTAAAAATTGAAATGAAAATCTTCTACGCCAAAATCGAGCTATCTATATATTGTTAAAGTAGATCGAGTTAAAGTAGATCGAGTTAAGAAAATAGCTATCGCGAAAACCAAGCTGGCAATTTTTCGAAGTATTTTTACATCAATATATAGGGTATATTGGAATCGAGCACTCTCAAATGTTGTTGTGTTGCTTGCTCTGATTACTTTTGTGGCCAGTGCAGACAATGTTTGCGCTTTTTTGGAATAAAATTAAACATGGAAACGGAGATGTTGCCCCGTTCCGTTGGGTCGTTTATCGTTCTCATCCGAATTTTTTAACATCCTTCGAAGTCGACGAATTTTCGCGGCCATAAAACTCAATTGTGCAGTGCTGCAGTGCTGTAATTTGCATTTAAATTGCTCGATTCGCCTTGTAATACACACAGATTGTGTTGCATTATAGCCAATAGCAGTTCCAATTAACAATATTCAGCGCCTCACTCCACCGCCAGCAACGGTCGTTTCAGCAACCATTCAAATATTTACGCAGGCAGGCCATGACAAACATAATTAGCATTTAATTAAAATAAAATTGCGCAATGCTTTCGTCGATAGACAAGCAATTGCCTGATTTGATTATTGAAATCAAATAGAGCTGCCGCAAAAGCCGCGCTGACTTTGGCTGTGTAAATATAAAATATGTATATCGGGAATACTGATAGCAATGCATATAGTATGATTAAATCCCTCAATATACTTAGTTCATCATGGTCCGGGTCTTTGACGATTGGGATTGATAGGACGCAGTGTGGTGTGTCATTTATCTATGTGTCATTTATCTATAAATGGAATTTATTCGAATACGGTTAATTACATTATGGTTTCTGCAATTGGTGCTTTGTGGTTTGAGATAAGCAGAAGTGCCGTCAATTTTTTGAGGTGGCGCCACCTGTTGTTCGTTTAAGGCAGCAGCTGTCCGTGTGCAACAGTAGGTGGCATAAATTCAATTTAAAATTGTATTACAAGAACACACTGCAGTTCGAGGGTCATTCAATAAGTTCCAGTTGACAACTGACTGACTGTTATAATGAAACCTTTAATTTCCTTGTATGAGATTCAATAATTTAATTAAATAATTAGGGATTTTTAGGAATTGAACAGTTGTTTGATATTAGGTTCATAAAGTTGAAATTCAATAAATCACATATCACTATATAACATTTCTAGCAAAAGAAAACTAGAGTTTCTGAAATAATACGATAAACTTTCGTAAACGTAAATGAGCTTGTCATAAACATAAATATATCAAATTACTATTTCCGGCTAGACTTGAAACTTGTGGAGCCACTCTCGTGCATTGAAAAAAAGTGCAAGTGTTTGCACATTCCTGCTGTTTGCCAACCAAATACATATTGTTGAGCAAATAAAGCGAATTTGTAGCACATATGGAATACACAGCAATTGATTTATACGATATGTGAAAAATGAGATTTATGGGACAATCGGATTACACCCAAAAGCAATACCGACAACATGATGAGTAGAAAATGGATTACAGAAATTAATGTAAATAAGACTCTAAAGAAATATGATTTATATGTATACAGTTTAATGAGTATTGAGAGCTAGGAATAATTTACTAACTAACAGAAATATACACGTGGAATGATATATATGCTTAACAATCCTGATCGATACAAACAATTTTAAAAATAGAGCTGTGACCCAAGGACCACTAAAGCTGAGATGCATACATACAAATACTATAAGTATAGGACTATATTATGTAATTGCATTGATTTACTAAACGAATAACTAGGAGAGCATTTTTGGCTAGGGCTTGGCAAGCTAATCAATGCGTATAACACCGGCACCGACGCCGCCACTATGTGCACACATTGGTGGCATGAAAGTCCATTTGTCCGTCTCAGGATCGTACACTTCAACGGTTGACAGATTTGATTCGCCATCATATCCGCCAATGGCCCATAGTTTCCCCATATTGGCAGCCAACGCAACTCGCGACCTTTTGCAGTTCATTGGCGTGACCAGTTTCCAGACATCAGTCAGCGGATCATAGCATTCCACGGAGCGTAGAAATGAATTGCCACAGTAGCCGCCACACACATAGATCTTGCCATTGAGTGTGGCCACGCCCAACCGACAGCGTCTATTCAGCATGGGCGACATCTTAATCCAGACATCCTCGTTCTGATCATATCGCTCCACAGAGTCAAAAATGGACAAGCCGTCGTGACCACCCAAGGCATAAACGTAACCATTTAGCTGTGTTACTCCACCAGCCGAACGATACTTCATCATTTGTGCCACCTAAGAAAGTTTAAAGAGGTATTATTACTAACTGTTACTAAGAGGATTGTTGCTTGTTTATACGCACCGTTTTCCATGTATTTGACTTGGGATAATAGACCTCAACAGTGTTGAGCGAAGTAACGCCATCGTATCCACCACAGACATAAATGCAATCATCCAAAGCAGCGACGCCAACGGCGCTACGCTTGCACAACATGGCACAGCCCTGGGACCATTTGTTCTTGCGAGGATCATAGACTTCCACCGTGGACAGACGCTCAGTGCCGTTGAAGCCACCAAATGCGTACAGCTTACCATCTAAGACGGCCACGCCCACTCGCGAACTGAATGCAATTTTTAAATCTACACATAATCGAACATTCCATTTAATTCAATTAATTTAAACTCACCGCATCATGGACATTTGTTCGCCCATTTTCCATTTCTTGGTGATCGGATCGTAAATTTCCACAGTGCTGACCGACTCGCCCGTACTGGCCAGTCCACCGACGGCATAAATTTGGCCCGTAAAGAACTCGCCACAGCGTTGGCGGGTGCGAAAGCTCTGCAGCAAACCACGGCGCTCTGGCATTAAATGAAAGTCCTTGGCCTCATCGAGCAGATCGCGACATTGGTGAGATGAACGTATTAGCTCCTCGCGTGCTACCCGATCGGCCAGAAACTGCGGAGACAACAGCGGTAGACGGACTGCGGCCAGCACTTGCGGAAACAACTCTGAACGCTTCTCCTCGGCATATTTAACCCAGCGCATGCACGCCTCGAATATGACTTCCTCATTGCTCACGTTCAGCTCATCCCGACGCATTAGCTCCAGAAGTTGCTCACAATCCAACGTGGAGAACTCCTCAGACTGGGATACTTTGGCAAAGTTTTGGTCAATATATTTATCGGCAGCATCGACCAGCTGGCGACAGATCATGGAGTCGGCAAAGGTGCGAATGCCGAGAACGTTGTGTGGATGGAATCGAGAGATCAGGAATGAAGCACAGGCATCGCGTACATTGGATAGCTGCAGAAAAGACGCACCCACCATAAGGCTCTGCACATTCTGGTTATCAATTCGCACTTGGCCGCTGTACACATAATTGATTAAGCTCTCCAAAGCACTAGGTTCGATCTCCTTCATGGTTATCTCCTTGATCCGACTTTCGGCCATGTTGTTCGTGAACATCGCATAGAAATATGGCACAGTGGCAGCTAGCACAACGCGATGTGCGGAGAATGTCTGATCTTCAACCTGTAAGCAGCCGCGATTGCAAAATGCAACACAAGAACACATTTGTTTATATTTAGACACTGACAATAGATAGTGATAATACTCAGATAGGCAGTAGGGAGGGGGAATGGGCAACCAACCAACCTTCAGTGTGACATCACAAAGCTTGCCCAGTCTTCGTATCTCCTTGAATAATGGAAAACTCTCGATGAAGAGCTGCTCGTGCTTGTATATAAAGGATTGGTCCTCCAGTTGGTTATCGCTCAAGTCCATGTTTATGGTCCTAGGCTTCAGTGCCACCAACAACAACGACCGAAAACAGCTTTATTAAGTAAATGCTATTTCAACAGAGTTGTGTCGTTTCGTTCACAATAAGTTCAAATGAACTGGTAATTAAAATGAACAAATGAACTTATTCAATCATTTGAACTAAATCGTTAATTTTGTTCAGTTTATAATTTTGTTTTTATTATTTTCTTAACTTTTTTACACAAATACTGTACTAGTATAACATTCCTTATTATTGCAAAATTCTTTTGCAGTATAACATTTTCTTCTATTATTTTTAGCAAACCGACTGATCTGCAAAACCATCGATATATCGATTACGTTGTATTTTGCACCATTATCGATAGCGATTTATGCAAGCAAACAAACAGCTGATTAGCTTTAATTAACGAATGAAATAAAGAGAATATTCTGTGTTTAATTATTTTTTCGACCTGTTGCATTCAAAGTGTTGTTGTTTAGGAAACTCAAGTGAAGCGGTAATTTTAGAATAACCGTTTCGAAGCAATTAATAGCAATCAGCTGAGTTTTTGCGAATCCCTAGCTTTGACATCGATATGAATTATCGCTTATCGTTAAATTACCCATCTGACAACTTCTTCATTTTTATTATTTAGTTAAAGCTTCTTAAAAAAATAGGGAACAACTTAATCAACACACGAATGAAGAATTGTTAGCAGTTTAAGACAGCTGGCAAATAGTATTTAAAATGGACACATCACATAGAGACACGCAGGTACGTAATATCTCTATAGAGATAAGTGAACCCAACAAAACAAGCAACGAAAGCAAAACAATGACGTCTCAACTACATATCTTAAATGTTTGCGTGTGCGTGTGTGTTTACAGAAGAATCCAATCGAAGCTTTGAGTAAAGATGAACTCATTTCCAAATATAAAGGCTTGCTCGGCATTGCCAAGAAAGCGAAGCTAGCTAAAGATGGTAAGTTTGCTTAATTTCGACCTATGTACATACATTAAATACTCCTCATCCCATGGGCAGAGCTCACTGAGGAGAATCGACAGCTGAAGGAGGCGCTGGCAAAAGCCGCTGCCAAGCAGAGCAGTCTTCCAGCCATGCAGGAGATGCTGCAGGACTTCACCGACAAGAATCTGATATTAACGGAGCAAGTAAACAGCCTGCAGCGCAGGACCAAAGAGGATGCTGATCGATTGGGACAGTTCGAAATCGAAAATGAGAGTTTAAAGCGTCAAATTGGTCGTCTAAGCGATGAAAACGATGATCTGCTCGCGGACGTTGAACGCATGGAGCAGGCCATGCAACAGGTGAACGAACTTGGCAACGAACAACGCCAGAATCTCGAATTACTCGAGATGGACATTGCCAAAATTAAGGAGGCAGAGGCGCAAAATGATGTACTAAGGGAACAGGCCGAGAGTGCGGCGGCAGAGACGAAACTGCGAGTCGCCGAGCTAGCTGAACTAAAGGAGAAATATGAATCAGTCAAGCAACTGAACTCCGAGCAGCGCAAAAAGTTTAATGCGCTCAAAGATCGCTTCATCGATGTGCATCGAAAGCTTAAGAACCTTAAGGAATGCAAGTGTGTTCTGCTGGAAACTCAGCACGAGTATGCGGCATCCGTTTCCAAGTGGCAGCAGGAGATCGTCAAGGCATCGCAGCTGCTCTGCGCCAAAATGACAAACTTGCAACAGGAGAACATGCAGCTCAAGGAACGGCTAGAGGCAACAAATCAGCCGTCCCAAGCATCATTCAGTAATAAACGATTGCTGCAAAAGGTTTACGAAATGGAACGCTTGTGTAAACTGGCAAAGGAGCAGCAATTACAGCCACAGCAGTTTCCAAAGATTGCACTAGACATAGACAGTGTGCTGGCCAAGTTGAGCACCGTAGAGCGTCTGGCAGGTGTCGTGAGGGAGGAGCAGAGCTCACAGCAGGCAGGACAACCAGCTAGTACCATAAACGTAGCCCACTTTAGTGATAGGCTCAATCAAATGCAACGCTTGGCTCAGGTGCTGCAGCAGGAGCGAAGTGAGCAGCAATCTGCATTGGAATTGATGAAGCAACAATGCGAGCGTGAGAATGCGCAGCTGGAAGCCAATTGTGTGGAGCTGCGTCAGCATAATGATGACTTGCAGTCGCGTTATCAACTGAAGGAGCACGAGCATGCCGAGTTGCTGGCCGAGATGCGCGAACTAAACGAGGCACTAAAGGCACGTGGCGATGTCATTTCCCGTATGCAGGAGCAGCATGACAAGAGCCATAAGGAGCTTCAAGTTCTGGCCGACAAGCTGAATGAAAAGTCACAGCAGCTGGAGCAGGCTCAGGGTCGAGTTGATGAGCTGGAGCAACAGGATCACATGAATGGCGATGCCCAGAGCGATGTTATGTCCACCTCAACCATTTCCCGTGCCGAGGAATTGAGTCGCCTGCGTGAACTGGACGACGGATACGAGGAGAAATACAACAAGCTGCGTTCACTGGCCGCCAAGTTGAAAAAGAAACTTCAGGAGCAGACGCAGCAAATTAAAGACATGGAACAAGCGGGTTCAGCAAAACTGGAGACCGAACTGGAAGCCATCAAGGTAGCGCAGACACAGCTGCAACAAGACTTGAATGCGGCGCGTGCCGAGAACCAAAAACTGAGAACCAAGGACAAGTCAAAGAGTTCAAATGTATTGAATCTTGAAATTGAGGCGACTGAGAAATCATTGGCCGAAGTGAGTACAAAACTGTTGGCCAAGTCGACGGAACTAGATGGGCTCAAAGAAACGCTTGCTAGCAAAGAGAATACCATAACCATGCTGCGTCAGGAGATCAGCATATTGGAAGAGGCTCAGAGGGGAGAGGCAGCGCATAGCAAGCAATTGAAGCAGCAAATTGATCTGGTGCAAGCGCAGATTAAAGACGCCGTCCATGGCAAGCAGCAGACACTCTCGGAAAATAAGGAACTGGAGCAGAATGTGGAACAGCAAAAGCAGCAAGTGGAGCAAATGCGTCTGCAGTTGGCTGAGACAACACAGCAATACGAGTCCAAGCTGAAGCAGTCCCAGGAGATGTTAACCAACTGCACACAGCAGCTGGAGATGCGACTGGATGCACTTGCCCAGCTGGAGACCACCTTGCGCAACACTGAGCGTGCCCATGAACAGCTTCAGGCCGAGTACTCTGACTACAAGATTAAGGCCCAGTCGGTGTTGCGTAAGCAGCAGCATCGTGACACGGACAAGGAGCACGACCTCGAGGCCGAATTGTCCACGATGCGTGACACTGAACAGAAATTGCGTGCTAGCAATGAGGAGAGCGCTCAGCGAATCTCTCAACTGGAGTCCCAGTTGGATAATCTACAGCAGAACAACACGCAACTTCTGCGACGCAGCCAGGAGCTGTTGGGGGCCACCGATGAGCTGCGTGAGCAGATCGACAGCTTAACCCAGGACAACCAACGGCAGCTGCAGCAACAACAACAGCAGCTACAACAACATCGGCAGCAGATTGAGCAGATGGATAGTGTGCATCAATTGCAGGTATCCAAACTGCAGCAACAAATAGAACAGCTCGAAAAGGCAGCCCCAGTCATTCCCATCGACCCCCCAATGCCCAAAGCGGGAGCAGCAGGCATCGATGCCATTAGCGTGGAGCAGAGCAAGATTGATTATCTACTGGACCACGAGGGCATTGGCAGTGAGACACTTGCCCAGCTGGCAGCACAGCGAAAGATTTCCACTGCATCACGTCGCTCCCACGATTTTATGCCACTGGACGAGCTACTTAATACATCGCTGAATGCCATCCATAGCGATACGGTGACGACGATTTCCAATTTTGGACGCAGCGTCAGCATGCAGGACGATGACTTGGAGCTGGAGGGGCGTGGGGAAACGCAAGCAGCACTTTTGGCCACTAAAGAGCGTTTAAATATACAGGAGAGTCGTGTCCGCCATCTGACTGCCTTGCTAGCCGAGAATGAGCAGGATCTGGCCAAGCTGACACAAATGAACGATATGCTCAAAGAGGAACTGCGTCGCCAGGAACGTTCTGAGGAACGGGAACAGCACATGCACAACTCGGAATATCTGAAGAATGTATTCCTGAAGGTAACCTTAAGCCCTTGTCGATGCGTAACAATTTGAATCCATGTTTGTCCATTACAGTTTATAACGCTAACCAACACGGATGAGAGACAACGCCTGGTGCCGGTGCTCAATACAATACTGCGTCTGAGTCGCAACGAAATGGAAATGCTTAATTGTGTGGCCAAGGGACAGAAAGGTACCTCCCTCGAAATCCAAACTATCTAATATTCTTTGCTAATGATTATTTTCCGCTCATTTAGTTTCCACTGATGGCAGTAATCGTAGCTGGACGGGATTTCTAAGCGCCTGGAGTGGAGGAGGCAACGCGGCGAGCAATAACAACTAACTGCCGATCAGTCATTTCATTATTATTGGTATTAAATTATTTAATAAGGGAAGCCAGGAAATGAATCCCTAATGAAGCCAGTTTCTCTGTATATGTGTATTGTGTAAATCTTGTATATTGGTTATTGTCCCCAAAATTGTATTTATGTATTTTAAAAAAGTTACCCATTGTGTTTCTAATGTAGTGTTGTCCTTTGAAAGGTTTATACTTATTTCTAAATAATATTTGGAGCGCCCTATACAGCACTCTACAAGCAATATATTGCATATATGAAAATATAAATAACATACGTACATTTCTGGGAGTTTTTAATGCTTTTTTTTTAGTGTTGTGCCATCAAAATGTAGAATGTCAGCCAAATATCAAAGTGTGTGAGTAAATTAAATTCTTTTATATCATGGAAATTTGTATTTGTGGATACATTTTTATTTGAAGTTCTATTCCCACAAAGATCAGACTATAAAATCAATGTTAGCTTGTTTTATACGTATAAACTTAAAGATAAAGTACATGTATGGTGTATATATAATCTTTAAATTGTATAAATACGATCTGTAATTGGCTAAAGCTACGCGAAGTTAATGCATACACATTTACACTTAATTATTGTAAAAACCAAGCAATGAAATTATACAATTTATGTAAACTAATCGAGTAAACTTAAATCAAAATCAGTAGAGAAATCAAAAATCACATTTCGCACGTCGCAGCAGCGATGGCGATAAGTCTAAAATCAAAATATGCTATTGCCCTAAATACTAATCAGTTTTGTGACAGATGTGTGGATATTATTGCCAAACGCCCGCATAGTTCCCCACCAGAGTGGCAGGCAGTGGTCCGCCTGCTGCAAACAGACGCATCCTGGTGCTGTCGTAGCAGTGTGTGTAGATGGCGGGCACATATTTCACCTGCTGAAAACCGTCCATTTCATCCTCCGGATACTGAAAAAGAAGTTCATTTAAATTGCAGGTCAACTGATTTTAATTAGCAGTACTTACCACAATGCCTTTGCTGCACTTCAGCGCGACAGTTCGTGAAGCATTCACGCTACTCTCCAGATACTTGCCAGCACGTATATCGTAGAAGAGCAGCATGCCCAGACCAGTGCCCACGGTTAACAGATTACCCTCAAAGGATGTGGCACGTATACCACAGCCACTGTAGCGCGATGTGATCTTCTTGATGGTTTGCAGTGTACGGGCATCCAGCAGAATTGTGTAGGAGCGACATCCGACGGCATAAAGACCATCGCTATGATACGCAATGCTCACATTGTCTTGGCAGTTGGGAAGCTTGCGAGATAGTGTTTGCTTAAAGGTCTCCGCGTTAAAAATGTGAATATAACCGTTTAAGGAAAGCGCTGCTATCTCCTTGAACTCTTTGTTAAAGCACAGCGAACGGATCTGCAAGCAATAAAGTTATATAAATACTATAATCCTGAAAAGCCAACTGCATTCGCTTCTTACTCGTTGCGCAGTCCGAACTTCTTTTACGCTCAGTGGATGAATGGTGGCAAACGTGGGACAAGACTCTTCGCCGCCGTCGGGAAAATCCATATGATCTTCGTTAATGCGCCACAGAGCCATGCGCGAGTCCTTGGAACCGGATACGAGAAACTGATCGTCCAGCCAACACATGCCCATTATCAAATCTCGATGGCCATTCTCGCCCACACAGACCGGATCCAGAGTTGGTAACCGATACACGGCAATGTCGGATGAATTGCGGGCACCCGTAGCCAGAAACGAGCGACTGGGCGATAGTTCAATTGCATGCAGGCCGCCTTGTATCTCTGGATGATTGGCACGACTATTGGATAACGTGGGAATGGCGTCCACCCGACGCATATTCACATCATAGACGAGCAATTTATTGCACTTGGTGCCGAACACCACCTGACGATTACTCAACCATTTGGAACAGAATACCTTGTTGATGTAGCCCAAATTGATTTGGGTCTCACGTAACATATCGTGGGTGAGCACATAGCGACTGGTGAATTCCACATTAACGCTGCGACGCTGTAATGTTGAAAATTCGTTTAACAAAGACAAAGACATTTTCATTCGCTTTTACTCACGTCGCACAATGAACTTTCTCTGCTCCGCAGGTAGTCGCACAGATTATAGGATGTGTTGAGGACCTCGTCCTGCTGTTGGGGCGACTCCTCATCGCTGCCAGAGTCCTCGTAGGTAACAAAATCGTCGGGCTTGTCTGGTTTTCTCCTTCGCTCCTGGCGCATAGCTCTTTGCTTAGCCCGACGCTCCTCCAGACGTGAATTCACATGGCAGGATGGATAGGTGCCTACAATGCTATCACGTATGGTCTTCACCATGCCATTGAACATTTTTCCGGCGGTGATTTTTGATTTTCCTAATTCTAAAAAAATTAATTAATAGTAATTCTAGAGGTGGAGAAACATCGAGTAAAACATCGAAAACATCGATGCTTGCAAGACATCGGAGCCATCGGTGTTTGGTAGGCCACTATCGAATGTTTGCTAAACACATACAATTTTTTGGAAACGGTTCTTAAAGAGGTTCCTGTAAGAGGGATTGTATTGTTTTTTTCTCATAAGATTTTGAAATTCGTTCTTTCCAATATTTTTTAGTGGGCCGTAATTATCAGGATTGTTTATTTATTTTTTTATTAAAACATTCGATAGTGGCTTACCAAACAAACACCGATAGCTCCGATGCTTTGCAAGCATCAATGTTATCGATGTTTCACTCGATGTTTCACCACCTCTACTACAAAAACAACAAACACAAAAAAAACAAATTTGCAAAATTTAATTTGTCAATTTAATTTGTCGAAGCATAAAAATGTTTGTTTAGATAAGTAAAAAAAATAATTAGCTGCAAAGAGATTTTGCTGTTAAATACCTAATCATGAATTATCAAGCAAAGCGAGTGATGCGCCAGAATTCGGTGTCAGTTGCGGCCAATGATGTTGGCGGTGTTGCGTCTCCAATTATGATGACAACAACCACATCGGCGCCCAGCACACCGCAGTTGCAGAATCTGGAGGAGAACAAACCCGTTCACGTTCATCGCCAGGTGATATTGGTGCAGGGCGGCAATGTGCCGCAATCGCAGCATCAGCAGCTGCAAACAGTGACAAATGTGGCACCCAACCAAAACACAGTTATGGCCGCCATACAAATCGCAGACGACGCGCCCGTCTCCTTGCTTACAGAGATCGCTGATATAATGCGGAGCTTTGGCGACAGCGATCAACCGCGCACAACTAGTGTGAAGTTGGTTGAGCAGATACTGCAACAGCAACTGCGTGGTATTTTTAATGAAGCCTCATTGGTTGCCATGCGCCGCAAGCAGAATCCCTGTCCATCACAAGCCGACTTTGAGTTCTTGATGCGAAATCATCCTGTGAAAATAGCGCGGATGCGAAAGCATTTGAAAGACATGCGTATATTGAAACGATTTCTAAGTATACGTACTGGCAGGCCGCAGGATTTTATGGACGATCTGGAGCAGCAGGAGGAGGACGAAGAGCTGGCCATTGAAGTTCATGAGCTGCACGACGAGGATCGCATGCGTCGACTGTTTCGTGCCGATCGCATCTCACAAATACTCACGGGACAACAGTATCTCGAATTTAACGAAGCGCGAAAGACTTCGTTTTACTGCCGACACGGTGAGAAGATTAAGAACAAGTTTAGACGCTTTCTGGACTTACCGGCCGATTTGCGTATTCCCACGCCCACAATGAACATTTTGGCCTATCTGGCGCACGAAACAATTGCGGCTATTGTCGACTACTCGATCCTAACGAGATTGAATTCGGAGAACCGTGCAACAGAGCCTTACAGCCGCGTCACCTCAGCTGGCGGAAGTCCTGCCATGATGCATGTGTGTCCTGAAGTGACCCAAGGTCGTGGCATGGAGGTGGTCAAGCCCATCAGTGTGCAGGAAATACACGAAGCTATGCGACGCTTTCGGCAAATGAGCAACCGCAAAATTGGACGATACCGCAACTCTTGTGACATTGACTTCCGACGCAGTTTTCTGGCCATTTAAAGTATTGATAAGCTTACATATAAGGCGTCATAAAAGATTAGAATGGAGACTTCGAACTGGCTGCACTTAAAATAAGCACTGTAATTATTTAAGTACCATGTTATATCAATCTATAGATTGTTTTAAACATTGAATTAAATATAAACAAAATTAAATTATTAAACATATTTGTTTTATTGTTAAATTAAGCGTTAACGATTCAAATGTAACTGTTATTTGAAGCAAAAAAAAAAAATGAAGTTGTTGAATATGTACAAGTATACACATAGATAAGATATTCATTATTATAAATACGTATATTTCCATAAAGTTTAATTAGACCAAATTTTGTATGCTTCATATACATATGTAACTTACATTTCACACATAAATAATAATAAATAAATTTCTATTAAAAATCAAGTTAATATAAATTAAGCAACTTGATTTTCTGTATTAACGGCTTACATTTGTTAAGTATATTTATCTACGCTACAGACCTATCAATAGTGTATATATTTGTAGATAAGAAATGCTAGCAGAAATGTACTACATACATATATAAATATTAGAAAAGCTTTGACTTAATAACATGTTAGATAAGATTAATAATTAAGATACATAATATTGAGAAATATGTTGTTAATTTAACATAATAAATGAAATTAACATTTTCAATAAAATTCTAAAGTAAATTTATATGAGCAAGAAAAGCTTTAGCATCAACAATACAAAAGGAGAACCAAAAATTCAACAAGCTTAATAAACTTGTTTATATTTTGTTTACGTTCGTTCTATGCACTCTATGAATAGAGAAATACAGAGAAAGAGAGAGAGCTAGAAATCGTTTAATATTTTTGGACGCTATCTCTGGTTGAAAGCTTTTTCGGTTGAGAGAATAAACACATTATACCTATTATTTGATCACGGCAAATAGTTTAATTTCAGCGGCAGCCGAGTGTAGACCGAGAATTGGACAAAATGCTGAAAATTCGTAATTGTGTGGCCATAATTCAGGGTCAAAGAGCGGGCGTTGCTCTTTTTGCAAAAGTAACTAATTTGCACTTGCCATATAGATAAGGATATAATCAAATCTTATCACTTGTTCGCTTTAGCGTTATCAAAGCAATGCAGCCGCAGCAGTGAAGGAAGAAAAAGTCGCAAGGGAAGATGCAGAGTGGCAACAGGCGCGTCCCTTTGACGAGATTCCAGCTGTGGGTGTCATGTCAATGACCTATAATATGGCATTTCCCGGTGGCAAATACAAGAATATGGACTTGTCCCAATTGATGTTGGCCATGCGCAAGGACTACGGTGACTTCTTTCGAATGCCAGGAGTGTTCGGCAGCGATCCATTAGTGATGACGTATAATCCAAAAGATTTCGAAACTGTCTATCGGCATGAAGGCATTTGGCCTCATCGACCAGGCAGCGATACCATCAGATATCATAGAGAGAAATTTCGAAGGGATTTTTTCCAAGGCGTCGAAGGTCTTATTCCTACCCAAGGTAAATCCTGGGGCGAGTTCCGAAGCATTGTGAATCCTGTGCTAATGCAACCAAAGAACGTACGACTTTATTACAAAAAAATGTCCCAGGTGAACCGCGAATTTGTCGAAAGGTAGGTGAAAATAAGTATAATTATACCCGTTACTACAAAAAAAAAAAACAAGTGGGAAAGGCTATAGTCCAGCTCCCGACTATAGGTTACCCGTTACTTATTTAAATTCATTTAAAATATATTTTATTCCATGCTTAACATTACTCGAAACCTAAATCAGCCATTTCTATCGTTCTGATTGGCCGATCTTGTTGTGATTAAGTCGAATAAAAGCTTAGAATAGTAAACGTTAATTGCCAAAAAAAAATACGTAATATTCTAAAAACTGTGCGTGTGGGGGCTTTCCGCAATTTACGGAGGCACAAAGGGGTGTGGCAAAAATTTGAAACAAACTTGATCTGCGTGGGGTTTTATAGAAGTCTGTGTGCCCAAATTCGGTTGCTCTAGCTTTTATAGTCTCTGAGATCTATATATTTTCTTGATCAGCATCAGCACAGCCGAGTCGATATTACGCAGATCAAGTTTATTTCTAATTGTTACCCCGCTCCTTAGCGCCTCCGCAAATCGAGAAAAGCCACCACACGCACGGTTTTTAAGATATCACTGATTTTTTATAATAGATATTAGACATTAGATCATTTAATCGCAACAAGATCGGCCAAACAGAACGGTAGTAATGACTGAATCAAGTTTTTAAGCAATCTAAGTGCCTAAGAGTATGCAATAAAAAGTATTTTTTGTATATTTTAATAAGTAACGGGTATCCCTTTAAATTGCATTTTATTAAAAGATCTTTGACTCATTTAAAACAGAATCAAGGCCATCCGAGATCCAAACACACTAGAGGCGCCGGAAGATTTTCTTGAACACATAAACCGATGGACCCTAGAATCGGTCTCTGTGGTTGCTTTGGACAAACAGCTCGGACTTCTCAAGGAATCTGAGAAAAGTGACAGTGTCATGCTGCTCTTTAAGAGTTTAGATGAATTCTTCACATACGCAGCCGTACTGGAAGTTCAGCCCTCAATTTGGCGATACATTGAAACACCCATGACGAAGAAGCTAATGAAGGCTTTCGACAACATAAAAGACGTGACCTTGGAGTACGTCAATGAGGCACTGGAGCGTCTTGAGAAGGAGGAAAAAAATGGAGTGGTTAAGCCCGAGAACGAGCAGAGTGTGCTGGAGAAGTTGCTGAAGATAGACAAGAAAGTGGCCACAATTATGGCCATGGACATGTTAATGGCTGGAGTCGATACTGTGAGTATAAATACAGAGTGGCGAATGTAATCCTATCCTAATCAATTTCTTTAGACTTCAAGCACATTCACCGCTGCAATGTTGTGCATTGCGACCAACCCGGAGAAGCAGGACAAGTTGCGAGAGGAGGTGATGCGGGTGCTGCCCGACAAGGACTCGGAATTTACAGAGGCCTCTATGAAGAATGTGCCGTATCTACGTGCCTGTATCAAGGAATCGCAAAGAATGTATCCTCTACTTGTTGGCCAAGCAAGGACAACCAATCGGGATTGCGTTCTCAGTGGCTATAAGGTGCCAGCAGGCACATTCATCTCCATGATTCCCTTGAACTCACTCTCAAGTGATCAATACTTTCCACGATCTTCAGAATTTTTGCCGGAGCGCTGGATGCGAAGTGATGCGGACTCGGCCAAGTGCCCGGCAAATCCGTTGAAATCCACAAGCCCATTTGTGTTTTTACCTTTCGGCTTTGGGCCTCGCATGTGTGTGGGAAAGCGCATTGTGGATATGGAACTTGAGTTGGGAATTGCTCGGCTTATTCGAAACTTCAAGGTGGAGTTTAATCATTCCACGGAGAACGCTTTCCGCTCGGTACTTATCAATAAGCCCGATATACCACTCAAGTTCAAGTTTACGGACTTGGATAACTGAATTACTCTTACTCATTATAAATATTCTTTCAATTGAAACATTAATTAACATTCATATAACTGGTGTCAACACTTTTCACTGATATCTATAAATACAGTTCTGGCATTTTATCTGTTCACTTATTTAAATCGAGCTGAACATGACACGAGAAAAATTACATACTATATGTTCCAAAATATGAATATATATAGAGAAGGTGCTGACATAATGAGAAGTCTATTTTAATATTTAAAAAAAATGTATTTACATATAGTGAAGCTTATTTAAAATTTGTTAAATTATTTGTGTTTATTGAATTAGTAGTTGCCAATCAAAAATGAGTGCTATAAGGTCTATAACTGTGAAAAATAATTTCTAGTTCCTTATTTGTGTTACTAATTAGTCGGTATATACGAAAATTCTAATCGTTCGGGAAATACCGATGAAATACAGTTGCATAAAACATTTTTAGTAGATAATGGAATAATCTTTTTCTTGTGATGTACTATAGATAATACTGTCTACAAATATTACCTAGAGTTTTAAAGTTAAATTTGTTTGATTCTACCTTTTTTTAAGTCAATCTTCAATCTTCCTTTTTTTAAGTTGGAAGCATTTTATTGTGTCACAGTGCCGTATTCTCCTGATTTACCACATATGTATGATTTTTGGATATTCAACAAATGAACAAATGAAAGTATGATTCTGTTTTGATATGATTGAGGTAATTTCAGCTGAATTAAAGAAACTGAAAAGTCTTAACAGCAGATTAAATCAATGTTTTCAGACTACAAACTCCCAAATTACTCTCTAAATTAAACATGTACAAAATAAAATTACTAATCTCTAAATTAAAAAAAAATTAAATTATTAAACACATTTGATTTATCTATACAAATAAATAATACTAACTGACTTACATTCGGAGGAAGCTCAAATGGAATGAGCTGAAGTTGTTAATAACATAGATCATAAGATTCTATAAAATTTTAGACCTGCATGTGAGTGCATATGTTATGTATCATATTCGACAAAAAATAAGAAAATTTCATCATAGCCGAATGAACAATTTACTTTGGTTATGAACACTTACCTACGGTACATTTTATTGATAAGAAATGCGAAAAAATATGTACTATATAAAACAATAATAATAAAGCTTTGAATTGATAAGATGATAGATAAGAAAACTTTTAGCAAATTTCAAGTAAACAATTTATAAAAAAAAAAAACATTTTATGAGGTAAAAGTCTAGTGACGAAAACATTTTCAATAATATACGCGAAATTTTAAATTCTTCAATATATTAAAAATTGATAAAAATCGTTAGGCTTGTTTTCTATAAAATCGCCAAAATGTGGGATAAAAAATCATATCTCCTCTATAGCCTTTTACCTTTGTACTTTAGAAAAAAGGCTATATATATGCCAAAAAGCCATTCAAAATACCTTTCCAACGATATGCAGACCATATATGTAGCTTTTGTCGCTTGGAAACTGTGAGGGTATCATTTTTAGCGGGTTTTAGCGATTTTTCGCTAAGCTAGCGTTGTTTTGAAAAAGTCGTAGAACAAAATTTTCTAGATTTATGGTCGGTAATATGTCCACATCACACATTTTAGCTATCTCAACGCTTTGATACAAACAAACAGACTGAATTTTCATCTCATTTTCAGAAAGCGACTAACATTTTTAAATTTAATTATTTTTTGAGCCGATGATCGAATTTTAATGATCGAGGTGTCATTCGACGCGTTATAAGAAAAGTAAAAGGTTCCAAAATGTTACCAAAAGGTTTCAATGGTCCCATCCATTTTAATTTTGCCTCTTCCACTTACAATTGCTTATTTCAGGAACCAGCTGAAATTCAATAAGTCTATGTAAGTAAGCACTTTTGATCGGTATATTTTTCATGTATATCATCAGAAATCAGAATCATTATTGTTCAGCAGAACTAAATAAATTAAACTAACAATATCAATCAAAATGCAAAGTGCAAATTAAAAACACAAACGCTATGAGCTTTAGCTTAAAAAAACGTTTGTTTAAGATGCATAATAAACTTGTTAAATTAGTTTGTGCAAAGTCGTAAAAGCTTTTTCGGCTGTGAGCATAATATTTATAATATTTGAACACGGCAAGTAGTATAAATTCCGGAGCGACCGAGTGAAGACGGAGAATTTAACAAAATGTTGAAAATACGCAATTGTGTGTCAATAATTCAGGGTCAGAGAACGGGCGTTTCTCTCTTCGCCAATGCGATCAGACAACAAGTAAATAGTTTACACCTATAGATAAGAATATAATAAAACTGAACAGTGTTTTATTCCATTTAGCGTAATCAAAGTAATGCAGCTGCCGAAGTTATGGAAGAAAGAGTCACCAGGGAAGATGCTGAGTGGCAACAGGCGCGTCCCTTTGATGAGATTCCAGCAGCCGGAGCATTGTCACTTACCTATAATATGGCATTTCCCGGTGGCAAATATAAGAATATGGACTTGCCCCAATTGATGTTGGCCATGCGCAAGGATTACGGTGACTTCTTTATAATGCCATCAATGTTCGGTAGCGATCTTATACTGACTACATTTAATCCAAAGGATTTTGAGACTGTCTTTCGGCATGAAGGCATTTGGCCTCATCGACCTGGCTTCGATACAGTAAGATATTATAGACAGCAACATCGTAAGGACTTTTTCCAAGGCGTCGAAGGTCTAGTTTCTTCCCAAGGTAAATCCTGGGGCGAGTTCCGAAGCATTGTGAATCCGGTACTGATGAAACCCAAAAATGTGCGACTTTATTACCAGAAAATGTCTCAGGTGAACTGCGAATTTGTCGAAAAGTAGGTAGAAATGCTTTCTAATTTAATTGTATTAAACAATCCTTGACCTATCTAATATAGAATCAAGGCAATAAGAGATCCCAACACACTAGAGACTCCGGAAAACTTTCTTGAACAGATTAACCGTTGGACCTTGGAATCGGTATCCGTGGTTGCGTTGGACAAACAGCTCGGACTTCTCAAGGAATCTAAAACAAGCGATAGAGTCAAGCTGCTTTTCCAGAGCTTGGATGAATTCTTCACATACGGTGCCGTTTTGGATATGAAACCGTCACTTTGGCGCTACTTTCAAACACCCATGATGAAGAAACTGATGAAGGCTCATGACAACATAAAGGACGTGACCTTGGAGTACGTCAATGAGGCACTGGAGCGTCTTGAGAAGGAAGAAAAAAGTGGAGTGGTTAAGCCCGAGAACGAGCAGAGTGTGCTGGAGAAGTTGCTGAAGATAGACAAGAAAGTGGCCACAATTATGGCCATGGACATGTTAATGGCTGGAGTCGATACTGTGAGTATAAATACAGAGTTGCGAAGTTAATCCCATCTTAACCAATTATTCTTAGACTTCAAGCACATTCACCGCTGCAATGTTGTGCATTGCGACCAACCCGGAGAAGCAGGACAAGTTGCGAGAGGAGGTGATGCGGGTGCTGCCCGACAAGGACTCGGAATTTACGGAGGCCTCCATGATGAATGTGCCGTATTTACGTGCCTGCGTCAAGGAATCGCAAAGGATATATCCTCTTGTCATTGGAAACACAAGGACAACCAATCGGGATTGCGTTCTCAGTGGCTATAAGGTGCCAGCAGGCACATTCGTCTCCATGATTCCCTTGAACTCACTCTCAAGTGATCAATACTTTCCACGATCTTCAGAATTTTTGCCGGAGCGCTGGATGCGAAGTGATGCGGACTCGGCCAAGTGCCCGGCAAATCCGTTGAAATCCACAAACCCATTTGTGTTTTTACCTTTCGGCTTTGGGCCTCGCATGTGTGTGGGAAAGCGCATTGTGGATATGGAACTTGAGTTGGGAATTGCTCGGCTTATTCGAAACTTCAAGGTGGAGTTTAATCATTCCACGGAGAACGCTTTCCGCTCGGTACTTATCAATAAGCCCGATATACCACTCAAGTTTAAGTTTACGGACTTGGATAACTGAATTACTGTTACTCATTATAAATATTTTGATGTTAACATACATAAAACTGATCATTTCTTTAAATACAGCTTTTGCATTTAACTGTTCAATTACAAAATTCAAAATGTACATGTGAAAATTGGTGAATAATGTTTTCAAACTCATAATTATTTTAGATACAAATTGAGCAAAATTGATTATCTAAAATATTTGCCGTGTCTGTGAATTAAACTTTTGAAAGATATAACATATAACATAAAAATTACCACAATAAAATACATGAATTTCATAAAATTTCATTGTTGCACTTTTGAGACTAAGAAAAAAGAGAAGGATATTTAATTTAAAACATTTAAAGCTATATTTCCATCAGTTTATTACATACACATTTAAAGAGTATATGGGAGCATTTAGAAATATTCATATGTGTGTGTGTGTCTGTGTACACAATATGTAAATATATGCACATTCAATAAATATTTCATTCTAGACAAACATATGTAGAAGTACATTCAATATTCTTATAATACCAAACATTTTACAACAGTTTTACAGATAAATATAATAGCTCTTGATATTTAGATAGTTTTTCATTATTCATTACAATGTATAGGTGCAGAATATTGCAATAAATTGGTAATTTTAAATTTTTAAACTCTTCAATTAGTTTTTGGCCAATTTCAACAATTAATAGATTGCTGCATATTACATATATCAATTTAATGTTGTTTAACAATTTTGTAAATAACTTGCGAGTCGTGTAGAGTAAATAACCGCAATAGTATTTGTATTTATTTATGTAGATATACCTATAATTTAATAAATATATACTTATGTGTGTACATGTATTTTATTTATGTATATGTAATTACCAATTTTATGTAAAATCTTTTTCGATATATACTTCAAATTCTATTATTTTCTGATTGGTATTTTTGGTCCGATTGCCCAGAATATTGAAATATTATTGGATTGGTTCGTTTTTTTTTTGTTTCAATATTTTATTTTATAATAATTTCCGAGGATGAATGCATGTTTCTATTATTTTTATATTGAAATACCCTTTATTTTGTATTTCGTTGCTTAATTTTAAATATGGAAAGTTTAAATAACAGTTTACCCTTTTATTTTTGATTTATTATTCGAGATTTGTTTTGTGAATCTGCTGAGTTTTATTTGAATGATACATATATAGCTACTTACATATTAAATATGTTTTATTATTATTGTTATTAAATGTTTAACTTTTTGGAAATTTTCAAGTACATTTTAGTAAAGTTTTTTAAAATATTATTTCGGGAATCCTTCTGAATATTCTCGTTAAATTGCAGATGTTTACACATTTTCTATTATGGAAATGAATTCAGTCCTAAAAACGGATATGAAAAATGTTCAACAATTTACACATACAAATTTCAAATCTTTACTTAATACCTTTAACTTCATCATAAAATAGAGCACAGCTTAACTAGGTTAATTAATAAACACTTTAAATAAATATCTAGCATTGTTCTTAAACTTATCTACATCAATTTAAATTTCTTCATTTGTATGTATTTTTAATGGGAGTCAATACGCTCAGACATAAGCAAACATACAACTTGCTCAGTATGTTAATTGTGGGCGTGGCATTGGCAAGGACACATCTGGCTGGACACAGGACCTGCTAAGTGTGTGTATTATGTGGGTGCGTATATGGCAATAAAAGCATAGACGCAATAAAAATAAAGTAATATAAAAAAACTGCTAGCAGGTGTTCATTTTAAAGCAGCGAGGGTCGATTTATAACACAAACTTTTTCTTGCTTCCCAAACCAAACAAAATATATTCGTGCTGCCAACAAAATAAAAGTGGCTAATAAGTAGTATCCTTTTGAAATTAGCATAGAGCGAAAAGAAAATTGGTTTAAAAAGAAAGGAAATTTTCTTTTAGCATGGCATGTCCAAGACCAGAGATACATAGTACTTTATTTACTTAATGCACTGCCTTGCTTTGTATATGGATGCGAATCTGTGTGTGTGTTTGTCGTACGTGAAGGCGCAATAAAATCTAATTTGATGTATGCACCAAAACACACACATTTGTATTAAAGGCAAAAAGTTGTTAAATATTACGGCACAGCTGCCGCCAAACGAGCGCACACTGGTTCCTGTTGTATGGGGAAGGCGGTCAAAAATACTTCTAGTAAAGGTAGAGGCTTGAAACTTAACACAAAATTTTTATAAATTTATAGTAAGATTATGTATAAAAATCAGCCGGATCGGACCACCATATCATATAGCTGTCATATGAACTATCGGTCTGAAATCAGGTGTTTGTATGAAAAACTTTTTTGTTGTTTGAGACATCTCCACCAAACCAACAGAATATGCATATGGAATGGTCCCATACATCCTGACCAAATTTGGGTAAATTCGGACAACTATATCTTAAAGCTGCCATAGGAACGATCTGAACGAAAATCATGTCTTAGTATGAACAGGTCTTAGTATGAAAAACTTTTTTGTTGTTTGAGATATATGAACCAAACTGACAGAATATGCATATGTGATGGTCCAATACATCCTGATCAAGTTTGGTTGACATCGGACCACTATAGCATATAGCTGTCATAGGAAGGATTGATCGAAAAAATAGATTTACCTTTTTGTATATAGAAAGAGCCTGGGCACCTATCGGCACTTGAAATTAACATCACATAATCTTCAAATGTTAATTCATAATATACAAAAAGATTTTTTGATTCCTGATTTTTCCTTCATAACGAAAACTCTAACGAAACACAGCAAAGACAAACACAGAACGTCTAAAATAACGTACTTAACACAATACCGATTTACATAAAACACAGCAGGAAGTACATATACTTTTTGTTGTATAAATATAGATAATACCTTTATTTATAAAATTAAACCCTTCCATCGCACAATAACTTTGTTTTAAATGGGTTTTTAATTTTTTTATTAACTGCTCTACTTGCAAGTTGCTCACGCTGCAATACCAAAATAATATCATGTTGTCTCTTTTGATGCTATTCTTGAAGAGGACAGCTAGAACAAAACAAAAACAAGAATACAGTTTAATAGCTAGACCAATTCTAAAACAGTGTTGACACACCTAAAGTCAAAATTTTAACTTGGACTTTTTTAGTTTTGGGCTATAGGAACCACTGTGGAGCGCACAAGAAAATAACATTGCATACTTTGGGGCTGTAACAAAAACCGAAAATGTGGCCGGAAGTGGCGTCGACGCTGGACCTGAGGGCGCACACGCCACAACCAGAGAACATTTAACGAAGGCAGGTGGATTAGGCGGCAAAGCCGTAGATAATATTTAACGGGCGGCAGTAACAGAACATGCAATAAACATGTGCAAAAAAAGAAAAACAATGAGAAAAAAGGCAGCCTGAAAAGCCCCAAGAACCCCAAGAGGCAGTTAGCGCTGTCTACGCTGTCTGCTCTGTCTGCGGCGGTTTCTTCCTTTATACAAGTATATGTGTATGTATGTCAGAGTGTGTATCTGCATACTGTGCACTGCGTTAATTAGTTTTTCTCGCTTGTTGTTCGGCTATTTCATTTTATTTTTGTGCTTCCTTCAAGCCAATTAAAATTTAATTTGCGAGTGGCAGCTGTCAGAAGTCTATTTTGTATTGCAGGACTGACCTTTAGACACCACTTGACCTGCTTGAGCCAGGCCAGCGTCAAGGTATTATGTATATGCCACCATAAATTTCAATATTCAAGGACATTAGGCGGTCCTGACTGTGTTTCAACCGTTTGCTTGCTTGTTGCTGTTGTTGCTGCACGACTTTATAAATCAATTGTCGCATTGCCTGCAACTGACAGTTGCCAGGGCCAGCCAGCAAATTGCAATTTCACGAACCCCCCTTTAAAATGCGCCTGTCTGTGTGTGTGTGTTAGTATGTGGGTGGTTGTGTATATTTGGACTTGCCAATTTGTGAGTTGGCATCAAAAACGATTATTGATGATCTCAAATTAATGTCAACTCTCGGAAGCACAACAGTGCGTATGCTTGATGACATGAATGTGGAGCTGACATGGCGCGATAAGAAAAATAAGAACATCAAGAGGTAAAAGGTGACATCATTTTTCATTCAATAAATCGGACAGTTAACCAAATACATTTACAATAAACACAACAAAACATAAAGACAACAATACATGCTATTAACCATCATCAATTATGGGGCGTGACCATAAATAGATGGACAGACACTATTAACCATAAACATACACTTATGTAGATGAGTTTAGCTTAAACGTAAGAAATATGCAAAAATAAGAATAAAATAAAAAAACGGACGCCCGCTCAATATTTGCGGCCAAAGGTTGGCGTGCCCGGATTTAGCACGCGACAATAATGCGAAGTGGTCACGCAATAATTCTGTGCGGCGTCGGCGGTGTCATCGTTACTGCTCGACATTTGTCGGTGTTGGTGCTGGAGCTGCTGCTGCTGGTGTTGATGGATCTGCTGTTGTTGTTGCCGTCGGCGCATCGACATTGGTCATTGGCGCTGTTCGGCGCTGCTAATGAAATCGCCGTGTTTTTGCACCTAAAAAAAAAACCGAACAACAAGAAGGGATTTGTGAAATGGCCGTGGCTTTGTTGTTGTTGCTCTGGTGCAGAGGACACTTACCACATCGGCCACAATGGGCTCCTCTATCTCCAGGCCCTGCAGCGCCTGCTCGCGACTTAAATGCAGCTCATAGGAATCTGTTGGCGTTACAAACACCACGCGATGTTTGCGTGTCTGCAGCACGTTGGCAATCACCAGCTAAACGAGGAAAATGCATGCAATGGAAATGGAAATGGAAAATGGAGAAAACAGAAACAATCAGTAAATCGACATTGCTTACCTTATGCTTGTATTTGTTGAGGCTGTCACGTGCCTTGACAATCAGTAGATTCTCATCCGTTTCCAGCTTAAAGGACACCACAAACGCGTGCGGCACCCACAGGCTGGCCAACGGAGCCAACATTTTTGGCACCAATTGCAGTGAAATCGTTGGGGCGCCATCTCCCGATTGCATTTTGTGTGTGGGCTGAAATTGTTGTTGTCGGTGGTTTAGCATATTAATGAAATGTATGTCAAGTCAACGATGCGTATGAGCACTGCATCGAAATTTGCCAGCCCTAAACCTCACACATAACGGAAGCATATTCATATACACACACAAAAGTGGGAAAGGCAATAGTCGAGCTCCCGACTAAAGGATACCCGCTACTTATTTAAATAAATTTAAAATATTTTTTATTGCATGCTTTTAGGCACTTACATTGCTTAAAAACTTAAATCAGCCTTGATTACTGTTCTGTTTGGCTGATCTTATTGCGATTAAGTAGGATAATAGCTTTTAATATTAGATAACGTTAATTACCAAAATATACGTTATATTCGCTTTTTGCAATTTGCGGAGGCAGGAACAAATTTGAAACAAACTTGTTTGCTCTAGCTCTTATAGTCTCTGAGATCAAGGCCCTAACAGAGACGGACGGATAGACGGACATGGCTAAATCGACTCGGCTGCTGATGCTGATCAATAATATACATACTTTATAGGGAGATGTTTCCTTCTCCCTGTTACATACATTTCAACGAATTTAATATACCCTTTTAGTTATTTTTTAAGTAACAAGTATTATTAGAGATGAGCTGGAATTGAATAGGACTTCGTGCATGCTTTGTGTTTTGTAATACACAGAAATCCTTCGTATGTATTTATGTTCCTTACTGAAGGGGGTCTAGAAAGATAATGTCCCAAAATAGCAGTTACCATACTCAGGCATAGTTACTATTCCGAAAAACAATAGTATTTTCAGGCCAGCGTAATCTCCAAATAAAAGCTCGAACAGAAAAACTTTGGAATATTGTAATTATCGGTCCATAATACGAAATCAGACGGTTCATTACTGTATCGGAGCTAAAAGTGGATATTATTAAGACTTAGGAGTCACTTTTCAAACTAGGCTTAGTTAATTGCATGCCCAACATAGCTGAATTATCTACAAAAGAAATTAAATTTACGCATTATAAATTTGCTAACTTAAGTTGTTATTTTTGTACAACATTATGGTTTTTGAAATTCTAAGTTAAATTACTGATTTAAATTTCGATGTAGAAAAATCGATACTTTTTTAAAATTTAAACGCAGAAAAAGTATGGAGAATAAACCATGATTAAAATGACATTATGAAATTTTGAAGTTGGTCTGATTGTTGACCCAGCAACTTAACAAGTCAAAGTTAATGTTCATTTTGGCATGATTTATTACAAAACATTTAAACGTTTCACTATCAAATTGAGATTTAAAATTTTAATATTTCGAAAATCGATATCTTGAGGCAACAAGTTGTTTTAATTAAATTAATAGAATTTAAATGCAGAGTGAATTTAAAAACCCAACAATGATAAAATTGATTTTTCTCCTTGTAAATCAGACAGCTCGATTCTTTTTTTTTGTCGATTTTTACAATTCGATATTAAACACGAATTTCAGTTGGGCTTTACATCACTAATTCATGATTATTAATAATTAATTAATTGACAGCATAACTCAAACGCAACGAGCTGTAGGTGACGCTTCGTTGCACACTTGCCTTAAAGGCGCTTTAAATATTACACATACGCCATGTGGGCGGTGGTCGGTTTGCAACTTGTTGAACGTCAACGTTTATTTGCTGCCCGCTCTCTACCTCTCTCTCTGTCTTAAAATTCAAAGCTGACCAGATGACCAGTTTCATTCATTCAGGACACAAAGCGACTGGCAGACAAGCCGGCAGGATGAGCAACAGAAGACAGAAGGACAAGCCTAAGTAGCCAGGACATTGTGCGAGTGCCAGAGAGAAATGAAAAACATAGCTGCAGGCATTAAGCTGACAACGATGACAACCTAAAATGACATTGACAATTGCACAACGCCAGCGCTGACTGCGCAGCATTTCTGCTAATCCAAACTTTAAGCTCTTGTGGCAATAAGTTTTTATGCCCTGAACTTAAACAAATAAAAATGAGAAAAAATAATGGGTATCGCAGCAGCATGACCTTAAGAATTTCTACAAGTTCAATTGTTAGTATACTCTTAACAACAATACCCTTTCTGTTTGCTGATGCAAAGTAGCGTGTTCAATTCTCATCAATATATCGTTTACGTTTCATTTTTCATTTTTCTAATGATCAGAGAATATTTCGAAACTATTATTATATTCTAGGTAAAACAAGATGAGATTTTAAGAGAGTGTCTGTAGCTAAGCAGATAATAAGTAATAGATATGATCTAAAGTAAAGCTGAATAAATAGATCAATTTAACTACATCTGTGCCCCTGTTAACGGCCTATAATTTATCCTGGGTAAGTAAGCAGTAATTGAAAATCAAGAAAAAGAATTCTACAATTCGCAGTTTATCAAATTTTGTGCCCTATGTAGGTTCACTAATCAAAGTGTCATAAACTCGGGTGCAAAACTATAGCCGCACCTACTTTTTTCAGTGTTCGCATAGAAAGAGTGGAGCTAGAAAAAAGATTTTACTACCATTTGAAAGAGCGTTAAAAATGTGAGAAAATAGATGACAAACATCAACACTTTCCACGGAAAAATTTACCGTTATGTTGCATTTTCGTTTTGGGCAAGGTGCAAAACTATAGCCGCACAAGCCGATTTCTTATTCTATGATTGAATAGCGGCGATTTTTTTTGCGCACACTTGGTTGAGTAGCTATTTAAGATGAGTTACTAAAGATTCCAAGTGGATCAGTGCTTTCTCATGTCGGGTTAGGTCAAATCCTGGCGCCCAAAAGTGTGAAATGCCCATTTTGAGAAATTGACAGAAATATTGATCTCTCTGACATAGTAGTTGGAAATTTTTGATAAAATCAGAATGAATATGGCACAGAGAAACCCGGAGGATGTAGGCCGAGCAAAACCAAACTCAAAAACCGAACATTATTGCCCTTCAAGCCAAGAGCGCGTCTCACGGTTGACGTGCATAAATGCGATGTCCAGTTGAAAAATGAACTTTTCACGCCTTCGACAGCGAAAAAAAAGACAGTATGTTCATTTTCAATACATCCACGTACTCTCTGAAGCTCATTAAAGAGCTTGGAAATGCCTGTACCAAGCATCCAGACTCGCAGAACGCAGCCTAAACCATCACAGATCCTCCTCCAAAATTTCACGTGGAAAAGTATAGGAGTTCTTCCTTAAATCCCTCCAATAGTGCAAAAACCCATCATGACTATCCAAATTAAACCTTTTCTCATTCGATTAAATGATCTGAGAAGATAAATAAATTTTTGCATTGCTTTGTAAAAAAATTGAATTTTTGACCAGTTTGTCGCAATGTTAGTTGTGGCGAATTTCATCTGGGACTCTTTTTGGCGGTCCAGTAACCTTAAAGCCATCTTTGATTTTTGTCGCACTATGGTTTCCGATTTTTTTAAGGCTCGTACAACAGCCCAGCGAGACACTTGTAGGCCACATTCAGGCACTAACGCATTAGCGGTCTTTAATGAATTGCTTGCAGCACTCACTTAACGGCGCTGGTCATTAAAACTTAACTTCGAATTACATCCTGCGGGTTTCCCTGTACCATATTCATTCTGATTTTATCAAAAATTTCCAACTACTTTGTCAGAGAGATCAATATTTCTGTCAATTTCTCAAAATGGGCATTTCACACTTTTGGGCGCCAGGATTTGACCTAACCCGACATAAGAAAGCACTGATCCACTTGGAATCTTTAGTAACTCATTTTAAATAGCTACTCAACCAAGTGTGCGCAAAAAAAATCGCCGCTATTCAATCATAGAATAAGAAATCGGCTTGTGCGGCTATAGTTTTGCACCTTGCCCAAAACGAAAATGCAACATAACGGTAAATTTTTCCGTGGAAAGTGTTGATGTTTGTCATATATTTTCTCACATTTTTAACGCTCTTTCAAATGGTAGTAAAATCTTTTTTCAAGCTCCACTCTTTCTATGCGAACACTGAAAAAAGTAGGTGCGGCTATAGTTTTGCACCCGAGTTTATCAGATTTTTACATATAAAACTACCAGAGTAGGGTATCTGCTTGTCGAGCAAGGCATTCTCCACTTGAGTAGTTAAACTTATTCATACTTGTTGGGCTTGGTTTTAAGAACTGCCAACAGCTGTTGACATTGAATTTGGCTTCTTATTCTCCCGTTAACTGTCTCGCTCACTCCCATTGCCCTAATGCTGTGTCATTGTACCCACTAACTATATGTGTGTGTGTGTTTTGTGTGTGTTAGTGCTTTAGCATTACTGTATAAGTTGATGTCTCTTTGTTTGCGTTCATGCGTGCTCTTGTAAAATCTTTTGATTTGATTTAAGGATTTCAGCACGTCTGCTCTGTTTGCCTTTAGTTTAAGCCAAACAGTATCTTCTTCTGCTCTTTGTCTTTGTCTTTCTCTTTCATTTCAATTCTCTTTTGCTGTGTGTGCTTTATATTTATAATTTCATGTTGGTCTTGGCTTATTAGAATTTACTTTAGCGACGGTGTTTATCAGCCTTAAATTTACATTAAATCTCAAGTTATTTGCAGTTTATTTCAAGGCTCCTCGCTGTAGTCTTAGTAAAATTAGAAATTGAATTCCTTTGTCTGGCTATTGAATCTCCAAGTATGTGCTGACATACTCTCGTTATCCTACATCTTGCAGAAATTATGTTTTGCGAGATTTTAAGCTCAATCTTATGAATTATACATTTTCAGGTCGAATTCAACAAGTTTTTTTGTTGGAAATACTCTTTTGACATACAGTTAATTGTAAAATACAAGGGTATATTGTATCATCTGTATCTCAGCGTCTATAAGAGCTTAAGACTCCAAATTTGGTGTACAGAAGCGATTTATAGTTAAGATAGTTAATGTTGCTCGATAATAAATATTCCCTTAAATTTTTACGAATCATTTCACTTAATGTCTTTAAAATCAGACAAATATAGCAAAAGTTTTTTGACTGTTTTAAGTTGCAACGCAAGCGCCTAAGTTAATGCAATAGTTTGTATCCGTTTGTTGCTGTATACATACACATTAAAGATGTGCTATGTGCATCGATTATGCACATGACTTAGTATAATTTCAGTCAATTCAAATCTAATATTTACGATATTCTATTTAAAGTCAAGAATGCAAATGCATCTCTGAATGTGTCAGAAAGACTCAAAGCAGATGCACTCGGGCATTATGCAAATTAAATTTGCAGGCAATCAACTGTCAGATGTCGAGGTCCTTCAGGCTCGATTTTCCGTAGAATTTGCAAGAGTATATGCGCATAAATTTGAATGTACACACATCATTATCATCAAGAGGCAATTTCTCGATGTTGAGCTTTGTATAACAACTAACGAAGAGTTGGCAGAACATTCCATCTAACAATTCAATCAAGCAGACGGTCGATTTGTGGCTAACGCCCCACAACCACCAACCAACCACTGACACTCAGAGCGAACTGAACGCCTTAAGCAGGCAGGAGGCCGAGCGGAAATGCACGAGCTGAACGGAAATAGAGCGTTGAAAATGCCAGCCCGAAGCTGAGAGGCTGAGAGGCTGAAAGGTAGGCGACAAGTGGAAAAACTTTCTGTTTACCTGCTATACTATTTGCCATGTGCATGTGTATTTGTGTCTGTGTGTGTGTCGGTTTGTATATGTATGTATGTCTGCGCTTGAAATGTTAGGTGGAAACAACTAAACAAGCGTTGGTCGAGAGTGCACGACTACGAGATACTCTATTTGCGAATCGATTCGATCCGATTTTGAAACAATTTCAATCGTTTTGTTTGACGAACAGAAACATGGCATTAATATGAAATTTTGTAACTTTTACATTTTTCAAATTAATACATTTTATCCCATAAAAAAACCTCTTTACGAGGTAAAAGTCTAGTGAAGAAAACATTTTCTTGCCCCAAAATTTCTGATATCCAATTTTGTGACGAATAATATTAAGTTTTACGCATACATTATTTAAAAAAAAAATGTGTTGCCCTCGGCACATTGCGCTAAATTCTTCATACCTAATAAACATTACATTTTTGCGCAGTGCCGAGTGACAAAATTTTTTTTTTAAATAATGTATGCGTAAAACTTAATATTATTCGTCACAAAATTGGATATCAGAAATTTTGGGGCAAGAAAATGTTTTCG
Organism: Drosophila suboccidentalis; assembly: GCA_037043435.1. NCBI lineage: Eukaryota > Metazoa > Arthropoda > Insecta > Diptera > Drosophilidae > Drosophila > Drosophila suboccidentalis. The sequence goes on from JBAMBK010000093.1 coordinate 254,510, forward strand.
TCACTAGACTTTTACCTCGTAAAGAGGTTTTTTTTATGGGATATCAGAAATTTTTGAATAAGACATTAGATATTTTGAAAACTTCAATATTTTTTGACAGTATAACTTGTCAGCCTTGTTTATTTTTTGTACAGCAAAAGCAAACAGTCTGGCAACACTGGTTCGTTTTACGAATCGCAAAATCTATCAGCACTCTCAAACTCTGGCTGCTATGACACTTTGTTGCTGCTGCCCTATTAAAATTCAAAGTAAAACGTATATCTTCAGTTAATAAGTTATATCTTCCAAACCTATCGATACATTTGTTTGTGTCATATATCAAAAAACGCGAAATTTTACAAACTAAAATATATTGAAAATTAAAAAAAATCGTTAGCTGCGTTTTCTCAAAAACCGCTAAAATGTGGCGAAAAATACCTTATTTCACCTGTAGCAATTTACCTGTGCTCTTAAGCAAAAAAGTGTACAGCTATGCTTAAAAGCCCTTCGAACTACCTTTTCAACGATATATATATCACATCTGTAGCTTCTATCGTTTGGATGATATAAGGGTTTCAATTTCAGCGGTTTTTAGCGATTTCCCGCTAAACTAGCGATTTTTTGAAAAAGTCGTAGAACAAACGTTTCTAGATTTTTGAGCGGGAACAAGTCCTCATTAAAACTTTTAAGCTAAATCATCGCTTTGATACAAACAAACAAACAAACAGACTGACTTTTCATCTCATTTTCGGAAGGCCCCTAAATATTTCAAGATTAATTATCTTTTGAACCATTAGTCAGATTTTGATGATCGAGGTGTCATTCGACGCGTATTTTTAATTAGAATAATACAAAATTCAAAAACAATTTAAAAAAGCTCCAACGGCCCCATTAGCTCCAATCATCAAAATTTTTCCCCTCCCACTTTCACCTGTTTTTCTCACGAACCAGGTGAGTTTCCAAAAGTCTTAGTATGCACATTTGTAAGTCAAATTGATACCTTTCGATCGGTATATAGCTTGACCTGATCGGACAGTCATAGCAAATTTTCCATTTTTCCTGTGTATATATGCTAGTCGCCTTCGCACCTTTCGTGCTGCTTTCGTCACTAGCGCGGACTGCCGTCCGCAGTGATTTAAATTTCATTAAATTTTTCATTTGTTCGTCAAATGAAAACGAATTTTATTTTATCCACGATGTCGCTGCGGATGGAGATTTCTGCAACTTCTTGCAAAGAAATCGATACACACAAAAAATAGTTGAAAATCGGATTTAATCGATTCAAAATCGAATCGCTAGTGACGAAATCATCATGAAGGGTGCGAAAGGCGACTAGCAATATATACAGAAAAAATGATAAATTTGCTACGACTGTCCGATCAGATCGAGTTATGTACGGATATTTTTATTATGTATGGAAAATCGGGACAATTTTTTTTCAAAAAATCATAAAAAATACTAACAAACAAATTTTTGAAAATTGTTTTTTGCAGTTACTCTTAGAATTGTTTCAAAACTTTTTTTGCATCAAAATATTTTTTTTTAAAATCGAGGATAAAAGTTGAAAAAGTAGACGTTCAAAAAAATTCCAATTTTTCAATGGGTACTTAATGGATTAAGGAAATTTTGGCATCATTTAAACGGAATTTAAACGACTTTGACAAATAAAAATAAAATTATTAAATAAAGTCTTTGTTTTTTTTTTAATCAAGAGCCACATGTTGATAAGTTGACTTTTTTCGCTGGCTATATTTTTTAAAGAATAGTTTATATGCTAAATTTAATATCGTTCGTCACAAAATTGAATATAAGAAATTTTGAGCCATGGAAATGTTTTAGTCATTAAATTTTTACCCCATACAGGGATGAATAGCCAATTTGGAGCTTCTACCTCTTAACCTCTCTAAAATCTATTTGTTTATAGCCTATTATCGACTCGACTGTTGATGCTGATCATGAATATGTGTACTTTATGAGGTCTGTCACCCTCTGCAACCTCGGCACAGGGTATAAAAACGACGCGACGACGAACGCCCCCAGCAACTGAGCGTTTGATGTATGTACTTGAAAGCCTTTTGCCGCGAAACACTGTATATATGTCTGTATATATGTCTGTATATATGTCTGTATGTACGAACGATAGTAAGGCAGTAAGTCAGCTGACAGGAGACAGGCGATGGGCGACAGCGATGAGTTAAGGACGAGGCCAGGACAGAGAGACAGAGAAAGAGAGGAGAGGTGTGATGCGGGGTGAACTTGACAAGCTGAGGATGCAACCAGAGCTGCATGAACATGTAAATGAGTGTAAAAGTGAAGTGAAAATGAAATGTGGCCAAGAGAGGGAATATGGACACAAGCTAGCAAAAAAAAAATATAAAAAGAAAAAGGAAAAACAAGTAAAATTATGCAAATCAAATTAAAGGCATGATGATGACAATGTTAAGGCTGATGATGGCACAGGGCAACTGACAGGGCTGAGTGTGTACATCTATATGTAGATAGTTACTGCTGCTGGGAGGCAGGCATTCGAGATGCGAGGACACAGGACACAGCTTGTTAGGAGTCATAGTTGACTTAAAGCTGCTTCCGGTGCTGCTGCTGCTGCTGGGACTGACGTCAATTATATGAAGATAAAAATATGGCAATCAACATTGCAAATCGATAAAAAGCAATTTCCAGGCAACTTGAGCTGGCGACGAAGCCAGTCATTGAATGACGAGTGCAATCAATTACAAGATTTCCCACATGACACACACACACCGATTGGGGACTCACCATCATGTCCTCGGGTATATAGAAATCGGATACGGCAGCTGCCAAATATAAAACGGCACGCTCCTCAAACGCAGCCAGACACTCGCAGGCGGCACGCAGCAGCCACATGTAATCGACGACGCTGGTGAAGTTGACATAGAGTATCATTTGGGTCTCTCGCGCTATCTTGTATTTGGCCAGAACGGGCGCAAACACGTCCACCGAATCCGGTTTGATGGCTATCGTTGAGCTCTGGCTGTTGTCCGCAATGTCCAGCATATCGAAGAACTGTTGACCCGTAAAGTGGCGCGTAAAGGGCTCCAATGATTTGTGTCGATACATAAAGATCACCGCATAGTCGTGATCCAGAAAATACTCAGCACTCGCCGAGCCACGAGTTCCAGCGCTAAAGTTGTCCACAAATCGCACAGTATTATGCTCCAAGGGCACTGTGGTGCCGCCAGACTAAGAAAGAACAGAGGAAAAGATTCATATTTATTTGCTTTTATTTATTGTCAGGCCGACACAACAATATAAATTGAAAGTAAGCATATAAATTAAAAATTGTTAAATAGCAAATAAATTTAATTAAATAAATAAATGTTCTGGGGTATCTAAAATGCAATGGAAAAAGATTGGTTCCACATTTGTTGCTAGGATTGGGGAAACCCCCAAAAGAAAAACAATCTTACCAGAAGAAAGTTAAAAATGTTAAGTAACCAAAAAAATTAAAAAAAAAAAAGTGTTAAAATCTTTTGGCTATCTAAAGCGAAAAAGATTGGCCCAACATGTTAAGTAACCAAAAAAATTAAAAAAAAAAAAGTGTTAAAATCTTTTGGGCTATCAAAGAAAATGATTGGCCCCACATTTGTTGCCATAAAAACCCAATCAGGCCAAAATAAAATCATCTTTACTGCTATTTTATCACTTTTGCGACTTAGAATTCTCAACTGGTTCTGGTGTCTCAAAGGAGACATTAGACTTGGATCGCTGGTACAACGGTACTGATGATAGAGACTGGCATCTCTTTAAACAATTGTATGCCGAGCTTAGCTCCTTGCATTATGCAAGTGTTTTTTGTGTTGTTGTATATTGATATAGTGTCATATCGACATTAATCAGACCTTGAGTCAGCTAAAAAATTAATGAGACATAATAATTGTAAAGAGGCGAAGGAACACTCGAGCAAAATGGTCAGCTTATCATTATTAGCGGGGATTAAGAAGGCTTTAAGTTATATTCACTTACCGTGACGAGGACAATGCGATTTTGCAGCTTATTGTGTCGCTCGCAGAACTCCTTTAAGAGTGAGCGATTATCCTCGAAATCTGCTGGCGGCAGATGTGTATTGTAAAAGTCCTCCCAGTGCGTCATATTGAGTCCAGATGATGTTTGTTTAATGGTTGTGTTGTGTTTAATGGCAAGCAGTGGGGCTGTGGGCGGACGGGCGACTCTGTTCCTTCAGGTCCAACGTAAGGATAAAGGGAAGCACGAAAAGGAAGCACAAAAACAATTTCACCGGAAACGATGCTATGCTTTTACCGTTAATTGATATGACAACGCACAAACACCTACACACACACGCACACACACACAGCTAAGAAACGAGCGGCAATCAAAGCAACAACAATGGCAACTGAATTAAGCCACGCAACTACATATATAATAAATTAATTAAATCACAGCGTGTGCTGCATGCGGTGTTGACAACTACACGATGGACACGGACAGCGATAGAACTTTCGCACTATTTAAATATACTACATATATTTTTCGTAATTCGTTCTGCACTTTAATGCGCGCAAGCAATGAAAGCTGTCTGCAGCGACGACGAGACAATTGTGTACTGACAACCGATGTCGCGTCAGTCTCTCTGCCGAGACTTTCACTTGCGTTCTTATCAATGAAACTGTTCGACAAGTGTGCGCATTCGCATTCTAACGAATAGCATAGACAAAGCCACAGATATAGAGAGCCGAACTCTCTTCGTCCCTGTTTTATGCGAGCTTAGGACAGAGCAGTTGAACTTGTAAAATGTTTGAAATGCAATGGCAATGGCATTTTTACTGCACGCACGGCTGCCACAATTAGCGTTTTTGCGCCAAAACTGGCTCTTTTTTAGTGAATTTGGCTAATTTTTTTGTTTGTTTTTGGCTCAATCGGATATTTTTAAGTGGCAACACTGTTTACTGCATATGATATGCATGTAAGTACATGTGAATGTACATACATACATATGTTGCTCCTGTTGCCGGTCGTATCAAAGTTGCACCTCATTACTTACTGTAGCACAAAAAAGCGCGCGCACGAAAGAGAGCTCTGTGAGAATATAAGACCGAATCTGAATGAAAAATTAGGACAAGCACCACCAAATCAAGTGCAGGACACGCGCACACTCAACTTTGGCACAGTTAAACTAAACAAGTACAAGTTCAAAGTGCAAATCGCTAATACGAACAGCTGTTTCTAAAAAATTTTATGCGAGGAGCGGTACTGTCTAATGAGGAGTACATCTGTTAAGTTTAAAGAAATTTCCAACTTGTAAACCGTTTTTTATTAAGGTTTCATTAATACTATAGATGCACAAGACAGGAAAAATGTTTATAAGAATAAATATTTTAATGATAATATATTAACGACAATATTTCAAAATTATGACTTAGTTGGTTAAGCTCTTCTGTTAGATTCGCTTAACAGCTGCAACCAACAGTATGGCAGCACTGGCACCAATCGATGTTTAGAAGCTGCCAACTCGCTTTAATTTAATTAACGCAAATTACGTATACGACACGTAAGATTCTAACAGTTGGTATTTTTTAAAAATAACAAAAAGCTTTTTTAGATATTTCTTATTATTACAATTAGGTCCATGTTATGGTTTGAAAATCAAACATCAAAATAAAGCTCAAATACCATTTTATTGCAAACATTTATTGATCAAGTCGTTTTATTTAAAAATAAGTTTGATTGTTGGCTCTCAGCATGTGGTTAGTATAAAGTCGTACAAGGGGTCTCTAGAACAATATCACAGAAACTTAAAACTAATTGGCATGTCCACTTCGCACTAGAAACTTCCAGAAGTTGATCGTTATTCTAAATATGACCGTTAGTTAGTATTTCATTATTTCACGTGTGACTGTATGTGGTTAATTGACAAGGCACCCGAACACACACCTGTGTGAGCGTAAATTTATGGCATTCATTACATGCACTTATTCGTATGTAAGCCCTCAATTAACGGTTTTATCAAGTGCAATTTAAAATAAACTTAAGCTTAATTGAATCTCAGCCCACACAAAACTGACACTGACACCAGACTACGAACGCATCGTAGCCGCCGTTGTTGTGCTTGTTGGGATTGTGGTTGTGGTTGGAGCGTAGGGGCTGAGAGTGTGAGGATATACCACATGATAGTCGGTATCGTCGATGCCCTCCTCATCCACATCCCGGTTGACAAGTCGCTCGCGCATGCCATAGCGTTGCCTGTGAAATGAAATGACAATCACAAATCAATTAGCACATTTCAAATTAAATTCAATAATAATTATATTAGCAGCTTAGACACTCACTCCAAATGCGATCGCCAAATAACCAGTCCAGCGTAAAGGCAAACAGAGACCAGAGCCACAACCACTAGTATAATACTGAGCAGCATGTGGCTTTCACTGATCGCACTCGACTCCACGTCCACGGGCGTCATTTCAATGTTTTCGGCAACGAACGCATCTGTGTCTGTGTTCAGGATACCATGTCCCTTGAAACGTTCCTCCAGCTCCTCGCTGCTGTCCCGATCCGCATCTTCATTGTCCCCCGACTCGAGTATTTCCACATCGTATTTGTAGTTTTCGGCCAACACTAAATTTGTAGCTGTGTTCAACTGAAAAATGATTGTACCGTTAGATTTCCGCCGTTATTTCATGAATGGAATTTTAAGCTAATATATGGTGACGCATGCCGCAGTCCAATTTTGGCAACGAACTTTTCTTGGCACGTGATTCTATGTCGATTTGTTAACTGTTGTCGGCCAGGCTTATTGCAGTCTATTTTCGTCATGTGTCGTTAGAAATATGACAAATTGTGGGCAATTTTAATAGTGATAGGTGTGTGGGCTGGTGAAAATCAGTCAGAATTTCTCATGATTTGAGATCATCTTGTAATGCAATGACATCAATTTAGGAGAAATATTATGACGTGTTTTTTTTTTTTCACTACATTCGAAAAAAGAAACGTGTAATAATCTTAAAGAAAGAAAAAAAAAACAACTTGAAAAGTCGATGAAGCCTCCATTAAAAGAAAAATCAAATATTAAAAAATAAAAAAATGCATCAACTTTATTTGAAACAAAACTAAAACATAGGAAATGTCAAAGTATTGTCAAAAAAAATACTTTACCAACTGACAAGGATCGCAAATAAGAGTTATAAAAGACTGGATAAGCTTTTAAATTAAATTTTTATTTAAACATCATAGTACAAGGTGGCGCAAAAGAAGTCACCCTATTGGAAGATGCTCTCATTTTTGCAAATGGCCGCCAATGTCAAATCTGTTTTGACATTTGTGGACTAGACAGATACAGAATACAAGTGAATAAGCCATGGAGCGATACACTCCCCAAGAACGCAGAATAATTGTAATAATGTAATAATAATAACCGCTTTATCTCTCGTTTTTGATATTTGCACTGGCCGGCCAGATCACCCGAATTAACCATTCCAGACTTCTTTTTATGGGGTTTTTTTAAAGTCGCAGGTTCACGTCAACAAGCCGCAAACTCTTGAAGCCCTTAAGGAAAATATTCGCCAGGAATGCGAGAACCTGTCGCCCGAAGTTCTGGCAAAAGTGATGGAAAATGCCATAAAACGGGCGTATGGTCATGAGCTCTGGCAGCGAACACTTGGCCGATGTCATCTTCTCGCCTAAACCAATAAAATTCTTAAGGTTCGAATAAACATAATCAAAAAACAGAATCAAAATTTTTCATTTAGAAAAAAAATGAGAGCCAAACCACATCGGATGACTTCTTTTGCGCCACCCTGTATAATGATTATTTTTAAATTTTTGCAACAAAACTTCAAAATAAAAGTTATATTTAAATTTTTATAATTATTATAAAAATTAAAAAAACAGTTAAATTATGATTTTTAAATAAAAACTGAAGTTTAATTATTATTTTATAATTTTTTATTCAGATCAAAAATAAGTATATATGTCAAAAATTATAATCGTTGCTGTCCCTGCTAACTGTATACGCTGTTCCTCTTTAAGACATGAAATGAACAAGGTCTAATAACTGTCATTAGATGCAGAGTGTACTCTTGACCAGTTCTGATTACACAAGCTTTCCACTGACCCAAAGGTCATTCAGTCAGTAGACTACAATCGGTCTGGTCTGGTCTGTAATTTAATAAAGCCGCAAGTTGAGAGTCAGCTTGAGGCTAAACAGGTAATCGAGGCAGATCTCAACAACAACAACAATAACAACAACAACCACAGCTGCAAAAAAAGGTACGTGTGTTTTCGTATTTACTCTCTTGAAGTTCATCTCATATTACACGGAATTAGAAATGCTTGATTGGTTAGTGACAGTTTAAATATGTATAATTAATATTTAAACAGTTGAAATGTGAAAAAACGAGTATAATTCCGAGTTCAGATCTGACTGACATTGAAACGTCATAGAGTTGGAAAAATTTCATAGAATTTCGATTGAAAGTGATTTGATTGTTGACTGTTGATCGAGACTGAGTCACATTTATGACGTTGACAACAGCAGCATTTTTGTGGTCAGGTGAAACAAGCAGGGGAATCCACATCCACCACTTGAAACCGCACGACGAGCTTCTTGTCTGTCTGTTTGTCTGACTGTCTGTTACGTTGCCCGTTTCAATTATAAGCCCATTTTTATGGAATTTCGTGACTAAGACGCTAAAAACCCTCATATCGCTGTTAGCTTCACTTCACTTGTCTTTAATTTTATGCAAATGTTGGCCACCAATAATTGCGTTGCGAGCCTCATAAGGTAAACAACGCGCGTGTCTTTCTTGTGGTTCTTGCATTTAATCAAAGTGAAAATAAATACAAATTTCTTTAAACGTTAAATTTCCGGTTCTGTTTATAAATAAAACGGGCCCAACTGCATTGCCATCGACTCGTATTTCATTTTCGGGGCCTCTTATTTTTTTAAGCCTGCGATGCGTCAGTGATTTCAAGTCGGGATTTTTGGACACTGGCCCAATTACCCTTCTCTCTCTCTCTCTCTGATTCTCTCGGAGGCAAATGATTAGCTTACCTCCTCGCCAGCGGTGACAGCTGTTTTATTTTTGGGTGCCTCACTTGGCTCGTTCTCCGTGTTGCTTAACTCTTCCAAAGGTTTGGCCTGGCCTGTAAAGAAAGCAATTAAGCAGAAAAGATCGTGACTTTAATTAAATATTTGTGCATGGCAAATTTCCCTTGAAATACATACATCCTCCGGCGTACAGTTTATTTGCACAGCTTTGCGACTTTAAGACATATCGCACCTTTATTTAGTGGCCTAATCAAAATATTTATCTTTCCAGAAAATGCGAAACTCGCAATAAGATACATATGTATATGTATTCTATGCCGAGACTTATCAGAAGCCATCATAACTTTTGGAGGAACTTTAAAGCAAACAAACAAGCAAAAAGTACAAACCAAAGCTTAATACCTAATATAACAAACCAGTCTATCTGTATATATGTATATACATGTTTATATACTATATCAGCTATATGGCACAAACAATAAACACATTTCTAATGTCAAAGGCGCGTTTCACGGACTGTTTGTCATGCGAGCCACATAAATCGCACATAAATCGCGCCAAAAACGCGCAGAAATTTAAGCTTTGCCAAAAATGCAATAACTCACTCTACATATGTATGTAAATTGTCAATTTATTTAAAATATTTACTTAAATATGTATATGGGTCGTCTAATTGATTAAATTTAAAATTTAAATATTTGCTTTTGCTTATTCTGGGCTTAACAATTTTACCTGAATTTAATATATTTGGGTGCAATCATTATTTTAAAATAAAATTAATTATGTAAAAAATTAATAAAATGCCTGACTAACTTAATGTTGTCAATATTTTATTTAAGTTGTCATACTGGAAATAGATTACTTGCGAATCAATTTCTTCTTATCAATGGACAGGCATGTGTTAACTACCGCAATTTTAATCATTTGCAATATCTTATCGGTTACTGAAAGGCCTAACAGCTTTACAAGAGTGCGACTAACTCACATACATATACATTTATATATGTATACTATATGGTCACAATAAATACAATTTGTACGAATCCTTTATTTCAACTGTTCAGGACCTTGATATTCATTTTGTGACCTCTAGCCAGCGAATGTCTGCTGCAGGCGATTCGTGTTATAAAAACAGATATTTATGAGCTGTAAACTTGTCTCAGAAACAGGCCCGGACGGAGATCGGACCCGACCAGGCCACTTAACGTTCACGTTAACAGTTAAGGCAAAGGGTAATTGCCAACTGTGTCCAACAGTGTCTCTGCCTCTGGCTCGGCTTCCAGCTGCATTGGAAACTAGTTTCCAGTTAATGTTCGCGTAGAAAAATAAATATTGAGACGCTGCGTGGATTTCTATATGTATCTCCCTCTGACTATGAATGTCTATTGTACTTATGTCTACATATGTGAGTGTATGTACTTACAGAAACCCGTCAGCAGCACCAATAGCAACAGACTGCAGAAAGATAAACTATTGCTGACACGCATTTTTATATTTATTTTGTTTTTTCTTTTTTGTCTGAACAGTTTTTATCAATGGTAAGTTAATACGCTTATCACACGCGTATAAATTGAATATATCCGGGCGTCTGTTGTCAGCTTATTTTTTTTGGCCAGATGAGTAAGCGTTGGGTTTTTAAACAACCACTCTTCAAAGAATATTCACAAAGCACTTAATAATAAATTAACACGTTTAGGTCCGTCGAATTATTTGCGCGTGCGTCTCCGACGAGTTGTGCTTAAAGACTGAGCGCAAACTTTTGATGCGAGCAGCATTAAAGCTTTCCAGAGAGGGAGACAGAGAGAGCTTGCGCCAAGTTCGAAGTTAACGGCCAGATCAGAGCGAATAACAAAGAGAAGTTGTTTTCCATGTGTGTTAACCAGTTCCAAATAGTGTTCTACTCATATACAGGGTGTCTTTTTAATCAAATTCAAACTGAATCAAGGCAAGTTCCATTCGAAAACTTTACAATGCGATTTCTTAAAATTTTGTACATTTTTATTATATTATTTGCTACTACTTCCAATTGTGTAGCTACGTTGTTTTGGTTTTACAATTTTTTGTGTGGCTGTTTTGTGAATGTGGCTTCGTTAGTTTCAGCTATTCGGTACTGTAAATTTATGACCAATCCCAAAAAATTGGCGATTAGACGTTCTTTTTGTATTTACAATTAGTTTCGGAACAGGCCTTAAAATACGTAATAAATCTGCTATACTCAACAATTTGACTTAAAAATTACTAATTGCATGCACTTTTAGCTTCAACGTTCAAAAATTTGGGCCATACACACTTCCGAGCGGCATCCGAGCGCCGCCAGCCACACTGCACTCTGAGCTCTGACCCAAGCGCACAGGTTTTTATACAGCTTACAAGATAATTTAAAATATACAACAAATATAACACCCTGAATGGGCGATCGGTCGGTCGGTCAGGGTGAAGCATGGCTGACGATGACCGTGATCCGCCAGAGTCCGCACGTGGTAGCAACGACCAAGCCAGTGAATCTGCTGCTGTATCACAGATGAGGAAGGAAACTGACCAGCAGCTCCGGCTCGGGAAGCACACACACACGCACGCGACAATCAGCTTACAAAACTTTCGAAGTGATATAAGAGCGAAACTTTTGCACAAATCTAAAACCTACTGCTACGGGTATGTAGTATGTAGTGTACTTGTCTGTCGTTGGTCTGTAGTGTCTGGGATTTATGAGAAACTTAAACTGCTTAGAGGTAAATTGTGTGCAGCGCGATTAAACAAATTGCTCCTGGCTGTTGGCCGACAATTCCATAAGCCGCCAGGCAGCCTTTGGATTGAGCTCGTTGGGATCGCGGCATAGAACCCATACATAATGAACACGCATTACTTTTTCAGGATTGCCCTCGACAACTTGGGCCTTCTGGTCGCGCACGCACATTATCTGCTGTGCCTGGAACGTGATGATCAGCACTGGACCCTGCTCCATGACTTTACCCATGGCCAGCTCAATATTCTCAATGTCCAGGATCTTTGAGTCCAGATACAGGCCAGACTTTTTCGCTTGTGTTATGGGCGTGGCAATTATGTTGTACGTACTCTCGAAACACCAGTCCTTCAGGATCTCTAGATCGCCGCGTACAATAGCTTCTAGAACATTGGGTATGATGTCCTTTTCGCAATCGTGCAAAAACTGCTTCTGATCGAAGTTTGGATCGATTTTGACTAGTTCAGTCATCGTCTCGGATAGCTCCGTCTTGGAGAATAGACCGCCCATTACATCAGATACCTTGTCAGTGAGTAGACGGGAGGCTCTGATAACGGGATTCTCTGATTCATCGTATTTCACTTTCCAGTCGAGAACTTTGTTCACATAAGTGTTGTTGTTCTTAAAGTTCTCCCAAGACTGATAGAATTTTGAGTCCTTGTGAAGTTCCAAACCTACAAAAAACGATGTGGGTTATTTTACGTTTTGATCTATCGAATTGGGTATTGGGAATTTATTAGTAACTCACCTGTTGCTTCCGTATTTGCTTCTACAACACGTGAGCTGTCTGCCATATCTATTTGGACACGTTTGCGCAAGACAACCGGCGAGCAATATACCCGACTTTCTATACTCGTCTCATTCATTTCCTTTTTGATCATTTTCGTCGTATCTGAAATGGCTTGGAAGGCGCCCGATTGTCCAAGTTTGCCACTGGTATCTGTTATCGTATCGCTGACGCCTCTCGCCGTCTTGGATAGCTCTTCGCTGACCTTCTTGGCCAGGTCCGACTTGGAAGCATCGTCCAGAACATCGCCTACCTTTTCCTTAATTGCGCCCAGCTGCTCCTTCAATATACTCGAAGACTTTTGCGCCTCCGATTCGACGATGTTGAACTTTTGCCGCGCCGACTTCAATGCATCCGATTGCTCCAATTTTTGGGCTTCTTCTCGAAACTTGGCAATGCTATCCTTCATCTCTTTGTTCTTGTCCATTTCAGTGCGCACATTGTCAATGAATTGTGAGAAAAAGCCGGGCCGGCGTCCGGGTGAACTATAGAGACGTTGCTGACAAATGGATAAATAAATGGAATAAATACGATTTATAAGGAAAAGTAAATATGTAACTCACCGGCTGTTGCTGCAGGTTGTATGTTGCCAATTGATACGTAATGACACAGGCGCGCTCGCGCGCTAAAGCTGCCAATTTATACTGTAAATGGAAAGAAGGATTTTTATCAAATAGCTGAGATGCTTCCAAGCATAAATTTAACCTCGAAACGGCCACATGTAAATTGTATGTTGCCGTTCTGCTCGCTGGGTCAATCTAAAATGTATGAACCTACCATGGTAACAGGTTGGGCTGCTGCGTTGACTTTTCGCCGGACTTTTGTTCTGTGAAGACAGCGTTTAAAAATCACGTCAATAGGCCGAAATTTATGTAATTCGCACCCTGATGAAACACGCACGTATAAAAATCTGAACATCAGCTGTTGTGGGCAAGCAGTGTTGTCAAACGACGAGTGCAGTGCTGTGCAACAACTTTGGCCGTCGGCGCAATTCGAATTGTGAATTGGAATGTGTATGTGCAGCAACTTAATAATTGGAGTGATGGCGAATGATCGTCGCCACAACTACATATAATGATATGTATTTGATTTTATGTACTGATTAGTAAGTCTGGCCTGCTTTGTTTTGTCGATTCCATTTCAGACATTAAATTTGATGACCAAGTGGCAACGCTTAGTGAGAGCATGTTGCGCAGTTACAAACCGTTACTTTGCCGAGTTCCAGGAATTGAGCTAAAAGAACGGTGCCTGTGCTCTCATTTCAATTATTTGCATTTGCAACTGGCGCCAGTTTGTCGGTCGTTGGGTTTTGATCAAGTTTAATATTAATCGCGCCGCTCTTACACAGTGTATTTAAGTTGTATTATATAAAAAGAAAATATAAAGAAGTAGCGCATATAATTACTTCAGTTATTTATATTTTTAGTTAGTTTCATTTGTGTAAAAGTTGGTGTAAAACGAAAAGCGCAATAACGGCATTTGGTACATATTATTGGCATTTGTCATGTATCACAGCAGCAGCAGCAGCAACAGTAGCCTGGAAGGCACTACACCAATTGTAAGTGGACGCCATTGTTAATAAATTCGAACATGAAAAATATCTGATATTTTTTCATTGGTTGCAGGACAATTTTTCAGCCTTTCACGGTATGGCCGGGCTAAACATGTTCTTGGAGACATCAACGCAAAGCATGTCGCCACCTATGTCGTCGGCAACACTGAGTCCACCTACCACGCCACTGACACCAGAGCCTGCGATGTCATCGACTCAGTTTCCCTTGCTGGCGGACAATAACAACAATGCAAGCTTGAGCGCCTCCACTGCGGCCAGTTCACTGTTGCTCCAGCGGCAGTATCAATACCAGCTACTGCTGCAGCAGCAGCAACAGCAACTTGCACTGGCCCAGCATCAGTTGGCCCTGGCAGCAGCTGCTGCGAATCATCACCAGAAGGACGAGATAGCGCATTCTCTGAAAATGTTTGCGCTTCTCACGGCCTGCAATGCGGGTGAGTGTGAGCAGGACAGATAGAGAGCTTCAACGGTACAGTCGCCATTGGAGCTTTTACTCGGTCATTGAACTTTTCAATTGTCAATTGTGTGTTATCTCTTGTCTATTATCATTATTTTTGTTGATCAACTTAAACTAATAATTATCGTTATCAATAGACAATGGCAACGGATCTACACAGGATGCGATGCAGGAGTTTGCCACCAATGGCTTTGTCAGTGATGACTTTAATCGATTGCAGTACAGTAATTCAAGTCCCGCGACTCCACCGTCGTCACAATGGCCACCACAGTTTCCCATTTCGGCGGGAAGTCCCATGGCAGCCACAGCCGCAATACCACACTCCCTGGCTGCTGCCCATTGGATCAGCCTGAACTACCGGGAGCAATTGAACAATGTGTGGCGAACAATGTCTATGCCGTATTTACCCAATATGGCTAGCAACGCGGGACTTGGAATGGCCAACGCAGCAGCCACCAGTCAAAAGAATCTCAATGCAATGGGTCTGGCTATGCCACCAGATCATATGAGAAATGTTAACAATTCCAACAGTGCCAATAACAAACTTCACAAGCGCTTTGTTAATGGAAAGGCCAAGGAACTGGTGAGTTTCTAATAGCCGTTTGGATCGATAGAATCTAATTATTTGAATCCCTATATTCAAAAGGTCAACCGTCACTGTGTTTTCTGTGAAAACAACAATGAACCCGAAGCTTTGGTTAACAGCCATTCAGTACGCGATGCATACGGACGTGTGCTGTGCCCCAAGCTACGGACCTATGTGTGCCCCATCTGTGGAGCATCGGGCGACTCGGCACACACCATTAAGTACTGCCCAAAGAAACCCATCGTTACCATGGAGGATGCCATTAAGGCTGAATCCTTTCGACTGGCTAAAAGCAACTACTATAAACAGCAAATGAAGGTTTAAAATAATGAAGAAACTCTGGCAGTTTCTCAAGCGTATATATACATAAATTGAGATGTATATCCGCGATCTACTTTATAGTTATCAACATATCAACCTTAAACATGTCGCGCCTGGCGCGTTCGATTATATATGATATATACAATTTTATTAATTTTTTTTTAAAAACTTCGGTCAACTAGCTTTATAGTTGCTAGCTAATCACACGTTCAAATTTCAACTCAAAATGTTGTTCCATTAATAACTTATAAATATACTCACAATATCGTAATATTTGTTAAATCGTAATACTGGCTTATTGTTATGTGCCAGCATTTTTGTTACCGTTAACGATACTTTGCGCCAAATAATTTGCAATATTGGTTTGAGAAATAATCATCTACTAATTTTGGATTTAATTTAATCAATTTTGAATTTCGAACTGCCAATGGTGATAAAGTTTAATTTGAATATCTATATCTGCTAAGGAAATACAATGAATATTTTCGTTGGCAACGTTCTCACAGTACAAGTTTTTAAAATTTTGACATACCGAGTTGATAAACAACACAATTTTTAATAAATGTTCTTATATATTTTTTTTTATTTTGTCAAACATGTATCAACGCAAAATACTAATATATATCTATTTTATATATTTATTAAATCATCTTATCATCAAAACCTACAAATCATAAATTCACAATGTATGGAATATGTATACTCATAAGTATACTCTATTTTTTTATTAAAATGCCAAAAGAATATTACAAATGTTCAGAATAATTGTAAGCTCATATAAGTTGAAGTTGAAATTACATGTAAAAAGCTCGAATAAAGTTTTTAGTAAAGCTGCTGCTTTATTATTTCTAGTTCTGATCATCGTCGTTAATTTTCTCGAACATGGCGAGAAAGATTCCATCGGTCAGGTCGTGATCCGGCAGGCAATACAGACAGTTCTTGCCGATTTTTTGGTACTCCTTGTCCCCGACATTCTGCCACTTATTCCGCAGTGCCTTCTTGCCATTGAGTAGCTTGAAAGATGGATTCAGTTGCAGACAGCGCTGGACAACTTGCTCATTCTCCTCCTTCCAAAGCGAGCAGGTACAATAGACAATCCGCTTGACATTTGGAAACGATTTCATGGCATGGCACAGGATCTTGATTTGCAGTCCAGCCAGTTTGAAGAGACGCTTGTCATCCTTTTGCTCGTCGCAGACGCTGATGCGACCTTGCATCCCATTGCCAGAACAACTGGGATCCACTAGAATATACTCGACATCGGGGCACTGCTCTGGACCTACGGTTAAGACATAGTCAGCATTTAATACTCTTGGTATAAGGCAACTACACTTACCAATTGTGAGAACATCGGCAATCATGGGGGTAACTATCTGGCATCCAGCCTCCTCTGTTATATCGCACAGTGCCTTGTAGCGGTCTCTGGATTGCTCCACGGCATAGATGCGACCCGTGTTCTTCATCACATTGCAAAGGTGCAAAGTCTTCATGCCTGGAGCGGCGCACATGTCCAGCACCGTTGCCCCAGGTGGCGGGGCAAGCAACTCGGCTGCCAGGCAAGTGGCCTTGTTTTGTAATATGAATTTCTTGCTGTAAACCAGGTCATGACAGGCCCAGTAGTTTCTCTTCGTGTAATGGAATATCAACACGCCTTCCACATTCAAGTCCACTATGAATTCATCCTCCTCTAGTGTGCGCACGGCAGCCAGAAAGTCTGCGTATGATATGTCGGCATCGAGCTCCTTGCGTCGCCAATTGTCGCTGGCCAAATAC